>JACXGI010010127.1:0-16294 GCA_016801175.1 Esox masquinongy
CCACATTCTTCTTCCCGATCCTGGGCTGTTTTTCAGACCCCACCAGTTTACCAGAGGTAGCACACAAGCTATCCTCTTGGTCAAACTCTCTAGATAGAATAGTGTTTGACAATTCTATCACATCACCCATTCGTCGTGCCTGAGCACGTGTGACGGCACAAGCGGGGAACACATGTGGATAACTTTGTGCCAGCTCCTCTGAAAGAGACTGGTCACTTTTATCCAACATCTCTAATATGGGTATTACCTTTCCACCGGCAATATCGGTGCCCATTACAAATGTCACCCCTTTTACGGGCAACATAGGACGTACTCCAACTCTGAACAATCCACTGACTAGCTCAGAGTGTACGTTCACAAAGTGCAATGGCACTGGGACAACTCCCATTTAAATTCCCTGGACTAACACACTGGATCCACAGTATGTAGTTTCGGAGAAGGGCAACACGTCAGATAGGATGAATGACTGCGCTGCACCTGTATCTCTAAGGATCCTAACTGGACGCTGAGATGCATCGTTACCTGATAGGGACACAAATCCCTCAAATATGAACGGTTCATAACTGCAATCTGAGACTGGGACCTTCAAGCCACATTTGCCATGAGGCACCTGTCGTTTCTCTGACCTAACAGTACGAATTAGCCCAACACCTGTTGGCAGCTTGGCACGCAGAGGCGTCCCTTGTTTGCGTTTCGGCAGGAAGCACTCATTTACCATATGTCCTGGCTGATGACAATAAAAGCATTGACGTACGTCTTGCGGTCGAGTTTGATGTACTGTTGGTCGACTAGGGCTAGGAGCCGGTGGCTAAGCGGCCCTACTCTCCGTACGAGCCGAGAATACGCTCTTGTGCGTCAACACAAATTCGTCTGCCAATACAGAAGCTTCTGACAGTGAGTGCACTTTATGTTCGTTTAGGTAAACAACAATGCGTTCAGGTAAGCAATTCTTAAACTCCTCTAACAAGAGTAACTCCCGAAGAGAATTAAAATCAGTCACCTTACAAGCAGTAAGCCATTTGTCAAACAGATTTCCCTTGTCTCTAGCAAACTCCACGTAAGTCTGGGTAGATTACTTTTTATGGGACCTAAATTTCTGTCGATATGCCTCAGGAACAAGCTCGTAGGCACGAAGAACAGTTGTTTTGACCACGTCATAATTCAAACTGTCTTGAAAAGGTAGCGCTGACAAAACCTCTTGGGCTTTTCCAGTCAATTTACACTGGAGCAGTAAGCACCATACCTCTTCAGGCCATTTCAATGCTACCGCTATACGCTCAAACACACTAAAATAAGAGTCAACCTCTGACTCTCTGAACACTGGCACCAAGGCGATCTGTCGGCTCATATCAAAAATAGTAGAAGACCCCGCTGGTGAGGAAGGCTCACTAGCAGGCACTGCACGAGCAGAGGCTAACCTCGCTGTCTCTGCCTCCAGTTCCATCTTACGCAATTCTTGATCAAGCTTACACATCTCCAGTTCTTGATCAAGTCTACGTGTCTCCTGCTCTAGTCGACATGTCTCCTGCTCTAGTCGACGTGTCTCCTGCTCTGCCTCGAGTCTGCGCGACTCCTGCTCTGCCTCGAGTCTGCACGACTCCTGCTCTGCTTCGAGTCTGCGCGACTCCTGTTCTAGCCTACGCGTCTCCTGTTTGGCCTCAAGTTTACACATCTCCAACTGAAGAGTTTCTCGCCTGATCTGGGCTCTCTCTTCCGCCTCCACTTGGTGCCGTGTCGAACGGACATCCCTTCTGGACATCCGTCCAAAAAGATCTTTTGGACATCCGTCCAAAAGATCAGGGATTCGTTCCCAGAGGCAGTTTGGAACTCAGTAGTGAGGACAGATGAGTTATACATGGCACATGCTTCTCCACTCAACGGTACCTTTCGGTGAACTTGTGCGGCCTACCACTTCACGGCAAAGCTGTTGTTGCTTCTAGACGTTTCCACTTCGCAATAACAACAGCTGACCTGGGCAGCTCTACCAAGGCAGACAGTTGACCTGGGCAGCTCTACCAAGGCAGACAGTTGACCTGGGCATCTCTATCAAGGCAGACATTTGACAAACTGACTTGCTGCTGAGGTAGAAATCTATGATGGTGCCACCTTGAAAGTTTCTGAGCTCTCCAGTACAGGCCCTTCTACTGCTGTTTGTCTATGGCAATTACATAGCTGTGCCAAATCCACTAATTTAAAGGGATACTTTAGGCCATGTAGTGATAGATGTGGGAGCTCTTGTCTATAAGGCTATATAAGATTGAATACAATAGCTCTTTTTCTCCTAGCTGCGAATGGAGATTAATTAGTAGGCATTTAAATCCGAGGCAGGGATGCAAAACCCCACTCTGACAAATGCCGGAGCATTTTGGGGCTCAGATGATATACTACACATGGAGATGTGATGTCCCAAATGGTCCCCTAATTCCTTTGCAAGTAGTGCAGAGGATAGGCAGTAAGTCACCATTCAGGTTGCAAACATCACCATCCGATTGTCTGTGCACATGCCCAGAGTAGAACGATGTCTTTTTATAGCTTTGGCCTGCAGACAGACAAAGCAGCAGTCACAGGAATACAATGAAAACATGTATAGAGGAAAATTCAGTGTTGTTTCAAATAAGAGGATTAATCCATCCAAATGTTATACAATTTATGAATGCATCCTAAATGGCACACTTCTATCCTGTTCACCACTTTCTACCAGAAGCCTAAGAATCCTGGTTAGCTCTGTCAAGTTCCAGTAACTTTCCCAAACTTCCATGATTTTCCTTAAATATTGGCTGTAGGAATCCCAGATTTCCTGATTCATTAATCTTTAAACCATTATATATGAAAAGAAAATGTGATAATTTGGGGAAAGTTACTTAAATGTTGCATGTCTAGGCCTGGTTAAAAGTAGGGCACTATAAAATTAATGTGGTACATTGGAGAAAACACGGTGAGTGTAATTGAAATATATGTGTATATATTTTGAATTGAATACACAAGCAGACAGAACAATAAAATTATTATAGAAAAATATACTAGATTTTTTACCAATAAAGATGCAACCCTGGGGAAAGGAAAAAAACTTTACTAAAAAGAAAAAAAAAAACTTACAATGAAGGACCCCTTGAACTATATTAGACAATAATATTGTCTTATTTAGAGGTGACTGAACTGGTTTAAATATACTCCAAGTATTTCAAGCACCTGCCAATCATTGAAGGTCTAGTGACAGCAAATGCAGGAAGAAGTTTTCTAACAGTCTCTTATATGTGCTGTAGGTATTTGAAAAAGTTATTTCTTGAATTGTGGAAGGTTCTATCTGTGCCCTTAATTTGCTTTGTGACATGGACTGTGCTCACTACAAGAGGATTATGATTGTAAACTGATTTATCCAGAATGACCAAGGACATGATTACAGCACCAAAAGATAAGGATGGCACTCAACAAACTCCATTGTAAGCCAGGTGGATGATGCAGGAGCGTCATCAAGCCAAAGCTTGACACCGCAGTTCACTGGCGTACCGGAGAACCATGCAGGGAGCTCCGTGGGGCCATGAGCCTGTCAACTCAAACCATGTTCAGCCCTGAGTTTACAGCCTTCCCCCACCCTCGGTACCACCGTGCAACAGATGTGAGCAGCCCAATAGCAAAATATAACATTTGGAAGAGCCAGTCCACTCTACATCTTGGACTTATGGGGGCTGGCCAAAATAACGGAAACACCTTCAAATATATTAATATCAAGGACCTTATAAGGAGTAGGGCCACCCTTTGCCTTCAGAACAGCTCCAATCCTTCTTGGATTGCTGTCATACAAGTCCTGACCTGTGTATAGTAGGATATTGCACCATGAAACTCAAGATGTTCAGTTTTTGTTGAGACTGGGTCACAGATGTGTTTTTCAAGGCTGGGCTTTTGGGGCATTGAGAACCTATCCTCATAAGTGTCCTTCTATCCCTGTCAGTCAGCTTCAACTTGCGACCACTGTTCTTCTTTGACAATGCAATTTAGCCATGTTCTTCTTTGACAATGCAATTTAGCCATGTTCGGCATATGCTGTCATACTTTTTGAAAAGGTTCCCCTTAACATTGAATAATTTTACAGTTTTTGTCAGATGCACCTGCCATTCGAGCACCGACTGTTTGGCCTATTTGAAACTCTGTTATTTGCTTCATAATGCTTAAAAAACTAAAATGTTATGGTGCTATTGTCAAACCCCCTTAATAGCTGACATACAGTACCAGTCAAAAGTTTGGACACACCTACTCATTCTCGGGTATTTCTTTATTTTTACTATTTCCCAAATTGCGGAGTAATTGTGCAGACATCAAAACTGTGCAATAACACATATGGAATCATAAAATAATCAAAAAGTGTCAAACAAATAAAAAAACATGTATATTTCAGATTCTTCAAAGTAGCCACCCTTTGCCTTGATGACAGCTTTGCACACTCTTGACATTCTCTTAACCAGCTTCATGAGATAGTCACCTGGAATGTTTTTCTAACAGTTTTGAAGGGATTCCCATGTGCTGAGGACCTGTTGATTGCTTTTCCTTCACTCTGCTGTCCAACTCATCTCAGACCATCTCAGTTGGGTTGAGGTCGGGTGATTGTGAAGGACAGGTCATCTGATGCAGTACCATCACTCTCCTTCTTGGTCATAATAGCCCTTACCCAGCTTGGAGTGTGTTTTGGGTCATTGTCTTGTTGAAAAACAAATGAAAGTCTCACTAATCACAAACCAAATTGGGTGGCGTATTACTACCGAATGGTGTGGCAGCCATGCTGGTTCATTGTGCCTTGAATTCTAAATCAATCACAGACAGTGTCACCAGCAAAGCACCCAACACCATCCACCTCCATGTTTTATGGTGGGAACCACATTTATGGAGATCATCCGTTCACCCACTCTGCGTCTCAGAAAGACACAGCGGTAGGAACCAACATTTTCAAATAAGGACAGATTTCCATCGCCCTAAGGTCCATTTCTCGTTTTTCTTGGCCAAAGCAAGTCTCTTCTTATTGGTGTTCTTCAGAAGTGTGTTTTTTTGCTGCAATTCGACCATTAAGGCCTGATTCACATAGTCCCCTCACAACAGTTGTTTTTGAGATGTGTCTGTTACTTGAACTCTGTGAAGCACTCTAATTAACGTATCCTCTGCAGCACAGGTAAATCTGGGTCTTTCTTTCCAGTGGCGATCCTCGTGACAGCCCGTTTCATCATAGCACTTGATGGTTTTTGCAACGGCACTTGAAGAAACTTTTAAAGTTCTTGAAATTTTCCAGATTGACTGACCTTCATTTCTTGAAGTAATTATGTAATGTTGTTTCTCTTTGCATATTTGAGATGTTCTTGCCATAATATGCACTACTACAGTACAGACGTAATGATAAGTCTTCTGTAAACCAACCTTACTTTGTCACAGCACAACTGATTTTCTCATGAAGCTGGTTGAGAGAATGCAAAGAGTGTGCAAAGCTGTCATCAAGGCAAAGGGTGGCTGAAGAATCTACAATACGAAATGTACTTTGAACTGTTTTTGGTTACTACATGATTCCATATGTATTATTTCATAGTTTTGATGTCTTCACTACAGAGTTGGTGACTAAAGTCGCAGACTTGGACTCAAGTCGCACTTAAGTCACCAATAAGTTGACTTGTGACTTGACTTGCGATCTGTTCAAAGGACTTAAGACTTGACTTATACTTGTAGTCACTGGACTTGTGTCAGGGAAATTTTCACACTTGGAAGGTAAATATAGAATAGCTAAAACTAAGGAAAAAAACCTGCCTTCACGCTTTGTTCTGGTCTGGTAGCTCCAACGATTAAATTTGAAAGTCACCTAGGTAACGTTAGCAATAGTGCATCTGTTCCATTCATAGCATTTGGCGACAAAGACTTTTACATTCAGTGAGAAGCCTAATGATATTTCGCTGTCAAGAATTGGGCCCGTTTCTAATCTTTGCCAGCTAATTAGTTACAGTAGCTAATATCTAGCCAACACATATAACCATACAGAACACAAAGAGCTGTTCGCTCATGGCTAACCTATGTAAAATAGTCAGACAATTTGGCTAATGCCAGATAGAACAGTAGACAGAATAGGCCAGCCCTAGCCTCAACATGATCATACTTCAATTAAACATTAAATATTACAATAAAGTATTAGTGTACTAGATTATCAACTGCTGATTTAAAATAGCCCATAAAATAATAGTTATCCCCAAAAGGTGCACCTTAAGTTTTAAGAACTTGCTTTGGACTTAAAGACTGTAACTATAGCCTATAGTGCTTAAAATACTTGAGACTTGACTTAGACTTGTCTGAAGTGACTTAAAGACATGTCTGCTTCACTATTATTGTACATTGTGGGAAATAGTAAAAAGAAATACCCTTGAATGACTAGGTGTGTCCAAACTTTTACTGGTGCTGTATGTACTTCAATTATCATATCGACCTAATGTGACCTCTGTCGCTAGGTTTGTAATGGTGATTTAGTTACTTCAGTGTAATAGTTATTTTTCCATGTGGTGTATCTGTTTTTTAATTTACCCCCTTAATCTTGTATAACAGCTAGGACCTTCCTGAAAAGGGTGGGTTTAGCAATGTTTGGACTACTGATGTTGATTAGTCAGCTTTGAATGGGCCTCTCCTATTATGATCAGATAGCAACCAAACTGCAATCGCTGTTATGTGCTGGAAAGGAACTCCCATATCAGAATCGCCACTCCTCTTTTTCTGCCACTCCTCTTTTCCCATTTTCAGTTGTTCGGGAGTCTTACATTAGCCTGTATTCAAATTCAAGTGCCGTTGTGTGAATGTGCTTAGCATAGTAGAGCACTCCGTGATCAATCCCTCCACCTAAACTGAATAACCCATCCCCCACAAAGGATTAATAGGCATATGTAAAAGTAAATAGTTGGAATAGCCAAAAAAAAAACTCTTCCCAAAAGACTCTCCTACCCCTTGTGTTTTTAAGACAAATATGTCATTGCTAACATTAGTAGTTAGGACTTTAAGGGGTTGTGCAATGATGAAATGCCCCTTTAACAAGTTCCCCAAGTGTTCCAGAAATCCTAGTGGAGGTTTCTGGAGGTCCTTGTTGTTTTTTGTCTTGATTCCCCAAATCTTCAAACCATATTATGTGATTTTTGCAACTCTTACAGACATTTACATAGCTATTATAATGGGGACACCAAACTGTCCTTAAAAAAATCGTACTTTTACTAATCCTAATCCTAAACCTTACCTTAAGTTTTACTTAACCTTAACTGCAGTAAACTTACATTTATGCTTAAACACAACCTAGTTCTAATGCCTAAACCCAAACCTAACTGGTAATGCCTAAACCTCATTCTAACCTTGGCCCCAATTGTAACTTTTGCACCTAACGCCAAAAAGTTACCTTTTTCAAATTGGGGACTGGAAATACATTTTTGTCCCCATAATATAGTCAGGTTAGCAACACACACGCGCACATAAGAAACACAAATGTAAAATCTGAAATATATATCTGGGACCAATATACTAACAATATTTGGAAGTATGGGCTTCTGCCCTGGCTGAGTGTGCCCATTTGATTCCAGATTTATGGCAACATTACAGTTTTGGCTGCAGTCTATAGGCCCGAGCGTTGTGAGACGTATTTATGTGCTGGCCTTGGGAACTGGCTGCCACTCTGATGACATGCTCCTGGCCAGGTCTAGATGCTCCCTCTCTATCCCCCAGCCAGATCACCAAAGAGGAGGTGGTCGGTTTGCGCGTGCGTGAGCAAGTACGTCTCTGCGCACGCACACATTTGTGATTCCCTGGGTGTGCACATATTCTTGTGTGTTTGTGTGTATGTGTGTGTGTGTGTATGGGTCCAGCACCATAATAGAACTACTCACAATATTGATAATATTATTTCACAGACAACTGCCTTGGGAGTATGGTCTGGACACATGGAAGCCTTTGTGTGTTTTTCTTCCATGCACCAGTCAATGAGATATGATACTCTGCACACACATACGATTCAAACAAGGAGAGGCAGACTCAGACCATCGACAATGTATCTTTGTCTTTCCAAACAGAAAGTGTTAACGTGAAAGGACCTTACAGGCTCCATCCCAAATGTCACCCTATACCATACATGGTGCACTTCTTTTGACCTGGTCAGAGGTAGTGCATTGTGCATTTTCTTTGGACCAGGTCAAAAGTAGTGCACTGACTTTGAAAGGAATAGTGTTTAATTTGGGACAAGGCCTCAGTCTCCCCGACCATCCTTGTCCTAGCCAAGATACATTCCTTGGCAGCTGCCGTTTCTTACATCTGCTGCATTGACGTGGTTTAACTTCACTGTAGTCAGGAATTTATTTAACTTTTCTCTTAAGAAATATTACACACAGAACAGAAACATAGGCCCAATCGTTTTTTTTCTCTTCTTTTCCTTATTTGTGATCCCCCAGCTGTCATTATATCAGTAGAAATGGCTCCCGTTCTGAGGCTTGCCCAATGCTACTGCCTGCTGTGGCTGGTCTAACCTGACTATATTGTCCATGAACATGGAATGGTAAATTCTGTATGAAAGTGGAGCAGAAAAATATAGTTTCTTCTATGCCATGCATGGCAATTGTTTATAATGACTACCTAATCCAAATAAATTAGATATACAGTGCATTAAACTATACCATGGTAAGTTATGGTTCTATTAATTCATAGAGGAAGAGATTTAATTGAAATACAGCTGTTGGGAAACTAAGTCTTATCATCTTGGCCTATCTTGGTGAGATAAAGACAATAGTGATCATTATTAATGAAAGGCAATACAATAAGAGATCTGGTCCATTGGCCTTGCCATCAGCATTGTGTCAAAGTGATGTTTCACTTTCTACACCAGAAACCAAACAACAAATATTTTATTTTAAACCAATTTTATTTTTCACATACGAGAATCAAACATTGGTGAATTGAACTTTGGTGTGTATGTCTATGAAAAAAAGATGTGGAAGATGGTGAATATCCATTTGATGACATAAATAATTAATAAATCCTTATTAATCAAATAAGGGTATATCCTACTTTATAAATGGTGTTTAACAAATGACATAATTATTCACACTGTGCAGTTAATTGATATATGTGAATTTTACACTATGTATATTTAAATATTTCTCTCTGTCTCTCTGTTGCTTGTGATGGCTCTCTCTCTAGTTTCTGGCAAAATGCGAGACAAGCATGTTGCTCATTGTTAATCTCTTCGCTCTTGACCCTTTTCTAATTCTCAACTCAAAATAACATGCAACTATCCACAGCAAGTGCACTTAACACTTTTGTTTAAACTTGACATGATGTTGGATTTCTACATCTTTGTTTAAGGAATAGGCGTTCTCAAAACAGAGAACATGTCCACCTGAAAAAACATTCAAAACATTCAAAACATTGGCCAACATCACTGAGCCAAAAAAAAGAATTTTCTTCTAGTTTTGTGTAAGTATGCATTTTTTTTTCTCAATGTTTCTCATGGTTTTGGGAAGTTTATTATGAGAAATAAAGACAGGGGAAAGGTTTTTACTGCCTTAGTTTAGCTTATTAAGAAGCACACTCAAACTGCTAACCACCTAACATTAGAGGTGAAAACAGGAGAAGCATCTGTGGCTTTAATACAATAACAAAACAATAGGGTGAGTATATAACGGCAGTATATAC
Organism: Esox masquinongy; assembly: GCA_016801175.1. Lineage (NCBI taxonomy): Eukaryota > Metazoa > Chordata > Actinopteri > Esociformes > Esocidae > Esox > Esox masquinongy. The sequence continues at coordinate 9,679 of JACXGI010010127.1, forward strand.
CATACTCTGATCAATAGTTAAGATCTTGGGATTTGGGAGTCCATTAAGACACAACACGATACAACCTAACAAACCTTTTCAGTGCAACTGTAAAAGTCACCCAATCCAATTTTTTCGTAAAAGTATACATAACTGAGAAACAAACTAAATAAAGTACCACAGATAACTGGTCCAGTAACACAGAGGCCGTCTATAAGAAAGGACAAGGTAGGCTGTTCTTTCTGACGAGGCTCCGGTCATTCAACATATGCAACAGACTACTGCACATGTTCTATCAGTCTGTGGTAGCAAGTGCACTCTTCTTTGCCATTGTGTGTTGCGGTGGCGGCATCAGAGCGTGCAATGCAAGCAGGTTAAACAAGCTGGTGAAGAAGACCAGTTCTGTTGCCTGGCTTCAACTGGACAACTGGAGTGGAGAGGAGGATTAAGGCAGAGCTCAATGCCATCCTGGAGAACCCCTCCATGACGAGCTGTGGCTGATGAGGAGCACCTTCAGCCATGGGCTCATCCCTCCACGCTGCACCCTGGAGCGCCCCAGGCGTTCCTCTGTTCCGGCAACCATCAGATTGTACAACGACAGCACCCGTAACCCTAACGCCACCACCGGTCGCACCTTCAGCCAGTGATCCCAAAACACTACCCCCACACATCACCCCACCCCCTGGACTGCCTAACACTTATCCTACTTCATCTGTACTGGATATTGGTGCTTTTAAATAGATATGTATTGCTCCTAAGTTCAGGCTTTGGCTGGGCCACTCAAGGACATTCACACACTTTTCCCAAAGCCAGTCCTCCATTGTTTTGGTTGTGTGCTTAGGGTCGTTGTCCTGTTGGAAAGTGAACCTTTGCCCTAGTCTGAGGTCCTGAGCAATCTAAATCCGGTTTTCATCAAGGCTCTGTATGTACTTTGCTCCCTTCATCTTTCCCTTGATCCTGACTAGTCACCCAGCACCTGCAGCTGAAAAATATCCCCCCAGCATTATACTGCCACCACCATGCTTCACCGAAGGGGTGGTATTGGCCAGGTGATAAACGGTGCCTGGTTTACTCCATAAATGATGCTTGGCATTCAGGCTAAAGCATTCAATCTTGGTTTCATTTGACCTGAGAACCTTGTTTTTCATGGTCTGGGAGTCCTTTAGTTGTCTTTTGTCAAATTCAAAGCGGGCTGTCAAGTGCCTTTTACGGATGATTGGCTTCCAACTGGCCACCCTACCAAAAAGGCCGGATCAGTGCTGTGCTGCAGAGATGCCTGTCCTTTTGGAAGGTTCTCCCATCTCCACAGAGGAACTCTGCAGCTGTGTCAGAGTGACCATTGTGTTCTTGATCACCTCCCTGACCAAAGCCCTTCTCTACCCATGGTTCATTTTGGCCGGGCGGGTGGCTCTTGGAAGAGAGTTGGTGGTTCCAAACTTCTTCCATTTAAGAATGATGGAAGCCACTGTGATCGAGGCCAGCTTCTATGCTGCAGAAATGTTTTGGTAGACTTCCCCAGATTTGTGCCTCCGGCAATTGCTTCGACCTCATGGCTTGGTTTCTGATCTGACATGCATTGTTTTTGCTCCGGCATTATGGGGTATTGTTTGTGAGGTGATGAAGAAAGAAATCAATTTAATATATTTCGGAATGAAGCTGTTTCATCACAAAATGTGGAAAAAGTGAAGGGGTCTAAATTCTTTCTGAATGTCCTCTATACCTTTATATTGTCTTTAATATAGAGGTATAGTATCAGGGGTTCCCAATCTGGGTGCTTTCGCGCCCTGGGGCCCATCAATACAGGCCAGGGGTGCAGTGAAGAATCTTTACTCATTATAACAATTTACTGGCTATTTGTTAAAAGAATGTGTTCAAGATTTTCTAAATTAAATATCTGTCAAAATGAATCGTGAGAACAAAACGTACATTTGAAACAAAACATGTACATTCAGTACAGCAGGCCTTTATCAATATAAAACAGGTGTTGTGCAAACCACTTTGTTTCATTTTTAAAGAAGGGATGCCTTGGAAAAAATATATTACTATGAAGTGGTGTCATGGTTTTGTCAAGTTTGGGAACCACTGCTGTTGGCTATATCTCTCAACAATTCAGAGGTTAACTTGTCTTTTTGACTTTATTGTCAACACTCCTTATCATAAGCTGTGACTCCTTCAGTGGTTTAAATGTAAGTTGAGACTCCTACAACATGGCTTAGCTTCCTCGCCTAATAGGAATTTTTTTTTTTTTAAAAGAAACAAATTACAAGATAAGCATTAAGCTACAGTTGCTTACAACCAGTCCCATTGCTGAGGTTATTGCAAAGCCAGACATTGTTTTGATCAATAAATTCAGGAATTTCAGAATAACAAGCGGTATAATTTTCTTCTCAAGCATCCTGTGTATGAGTGTATATATAAGAATTGCCCCCCTATTGTCTAAGGAACTGGGTGCTATTTAGGACACCTGGCTCTAATGAACATACAATTGTTACATCCTCTCTCTGCAAGCTAGTTAATTATTTCAGTATGTTGAACACATTATATTCCCTCATCAAATAGGAAATACTTTTTTTCTTCATTTAAATGATTTTCAGGAATAACGTCTTTGCTTCTTAGGTTTCATCACGTATGGTTTTCCTCTAACGGTAACTGAGTTGAATTCCTTTTATGTCCTGGTAAAAGTAAGGTGATCTGGAGTCTGTCAAGCCATCAGCCAAGCGCAGATCATCTCAACTTGTCCATCTCTCCCTCGGCCACTCCGAGATAACAGGTTTTAGTTCCGCGTCACTTTTCAAATCTTTCATCAAATGGAAGTCTTCAGCACGTTTAGAAAAGCTATTACATCCCAAATGACACACTATTCCCTACTTTGCCCCCAAAGGCCTCTTCGAAAGTAGTGCACTACAGAGGGAACAGAGTAGCATTTGGCATGTGTAACAAAAAAATAAAACATGGAATATCGCTTAGTATTTTCAATGGAAACTATTTCTCAGATGTGGGTGTTTTGCCAGGCCACTTAATGAGACATGCGAACAGAGAGACGGGTCAAAACACCTGATATAATTATTTGGGGAAGTGTCCGCAGTATAGCTTTCTGCCAGACCAGAGAGAACAAAGGAGGAGGAGAGGGGAAGAGAGGTGGAGAGAGAGGGAGAGGTGAACTCCAGTTGGCTCAAGGATCCAGTAGATCCCCTGTGGTCCCTCGCTGAACAGTTGGCTTTACAAAGAACCTTTGCCTGATTGGTCCTGACTGACAGATGGAACCATGTGTCAGAAGGCTTCCCAAGGCAAAACAGCGCCATGCAGTTTGTGGTAATAATTGTTCACTACAATTGGCTTGGGAACAACTCCTTTGGACTCTCTTTTTCTGTATTTGTTTTTCCTCTGTGTGTCTTTTGTCCTCTGCATTTGTATGTGACTCTCTGCCTGTGTCTCTGTCCCTATTTGTCATTCTGTCGCTCTCTGTCTGTGTCTCACTGCATCTCTGCCCCCCCCCCCCAGTTCCTGGTGGTTGGCAGGGCTCAATTTCGGGTGGTGAGCAGAGCAGACCAGTGGCATGGTAGAGCGATTAAAAGCATCTGAATACCGAACCCTGAGGACAAGGACATACCTAGCGCCTTGTCTGTATTCCCTGATTTCACTCGTCCTCTGGCCTAACTCAGGAGTGCAGGCAATATACTGCATGATTTCCTGCAAAATCCTGTCTTATCACTGTCAACATGTGTAAAAATACAATCTCCCTGTGTCTACACTGTCGATAGTCAACAAATTTGAAAGGGCGCACAACTTTCTGCAAGCAATTTTGCGACTCCCAAAAGAAGTGAAAACCCGGTGGTAGCAAACCCAGGGGCCCAGTGGGACCGAACCCAGGGGCCCAGTGTAGCAACATTTCTGTGGTGACAGATATCACACTGATGTATACAGTGCGCCGTAAAAAGACGAACGGTTTGATTTGTTTGTTTAGCTCTGAAAATGCTCTTTAGAAAACCACACCCCTGCGGTATTGTAAATACACATGGCACACATTGATAGCTGTGTTTGTGTCTCCTGTTAAATCAGGGTCTGCATCCCTATAGACACCCTATTCCTTATCTGGTGAAAGACTTATGACCAAAATGTGCACGATGTAGGGAATAGGGCACTGCTGGGGATGTAGTCATAGGAAGAATTAGGTTCCTCAGAACAACGGGTAGATTATGTGTTTTAGCTGAGGAAATTACATTACTCCTGCTCTCCTCCCATACAGTTTTGTCAATTTCAGGGTTGTATTTGTCTTAAAGTTTAAGTATTTACTCAGCGGAAACCATAGACAATTTCATGAATCTTAATTAATGTCTTGCCAATTCAGAATAAGTCAGAGAAGAAAGGAGATGATGTCAACACCCTGTGTTTGAACTGAGGCCCAGTCAGAGATGAATTGCTACATTATATGTTTGCAAGGCTGTATGATGAGGGAATTATCAGTCAAACCAACACATGACTGGGAGGACAACCGGCGCTTCCCAAAACTAAATATGTGGCTGGGTGGAGTTTATTTTGCTTTATGATGTGAAAACTGATGTATTTTAAGGTGGGTTTTTTTCTACTGATCATAACTGGAAAAAAATCAGGTTTGGTGTTTTTATGTAAAATATATTTGTTTTCATTAATATGTTTTGTACTAAAATTAAGCAAAAAGTCATTATCATACAATTTCTTCAAAGGTTTATTCATTGTTTTCTGGAAGTAACCATAGTTTAACAAAGGAAACTTTACATAAAAGCAAAATCAGACAATACATTGAGATACTATGCATTTGGTCATAGGATAACAATCCAGTCTCTATCCATCATTTTGAACTTATATAACTTAACAATAAAAAATTAACTATTGTCACCAGCTTGTTGTTTTACAATCCTTAATAATTTATAGATTTTCTAAAATATGACAAAAGTAATTGCTTTCCATTTGTCGGCATTAGTTTGAAAGCAGTTTGTGCTGAGTGATTCCGTGTACAACAATGGGTGTTCTGTTCTGTGCGTCTGAAACCTTTGTCTCTCTGGCAGCTGTGTTCTGTATAGAAGGGGCTGTGTTCTAGGTGGGTCGTTCCACTAATTTGGCGCCATTTGAAATTGGTAACAGAAAAAAAATGATTTCACCTAATTGTTACATTCTGTTTTAAAGAACTAATTTCAAACTTCATTTCAAGAACTAGTTTTCCCAACTCAATAGGTAAAAAAAAATAATATAGCATGTTCCTACTAAAACAAGTTCACAATAACAGTGTTGGCAATTTAATGTTTAATCAGCCATGAACTCCCTTGAAACAGGTTGGGGGTGTTCTGTCAAGTGTGTTGTGTGGAAAATTTAAAGCAAGCCTCACAAAAAACACTTGTCTGTTTATGAGTGAGTGCTGTGATTGGCATGCTTATTTTTTTTTTACTGTAAAACCCCAGAATTTACTGAAAAAATTAGAGACAGCTCACCTGTGTTTACACTATGATATAACTGTTAGATGTTCAATGTTTCTTTTGAAAACATTTTTAAAAAATGGTTTCACTATAATGAAAAGTTGACAGTATGTAACATGGTTTAACCTTAAAATGAGTCACTAATCACATTAAATAAATAAATCTTCCGAAATGACTTTGTCAAAGCAACAAGAATAAGTAGCAGAATAAAAAAACAAATACATGTTTTGGTAGTTGGTTGAAATCTACCTTGAAATTACAAAGGGTTGATGTTAGGACAATAATTTAGCAAGCCTTTATACATTTCTATAAAAAAAAATCTTGTTTCCTAAATTATTCATGTTCTCTATATTAGGGCACTTCTTTGAATATAACAGGATAAAATTCTCTATTCAAATATTCAGTGGGATGCAAAAGGCACTCATTTCAAGGAAGGACCCAGGTGTGAGGGTTTTGTCTCAACTAAATGTATGGATTTAACGCCAGGATTGGTTGTTCACCGAATGATCGAAGGGTTACCAAGCAGCGCTCCTAACTGGATCAGGTGTAGGAAAAGCACATGTGGGCCCCAGTCTCACGCAAAAGAGTCCAGAGCCTGGGGATTGGCTAAATGATTACACCACTATAGGCCCGCCAACAGAAATAAGTGTCTGTGTGTGCGTGTGCATGCGTGTGTATTTTACCAAGATAAGTCAGAACAACACGTTGTTTTTTTCCCCTCAACTCAATCCCATGAATTGTCAGTGACGGCTTTTCTTCTGCTTCTTTCTAGTGGAGAACAGAAAGCTAAGTGCAGCTTATAAAGGTTTGCACATTCAAGATTAAGAGTTGTTGCTAAACGTAACCGTGTGCAGCTTTTCTCAATCACCCCTTGACCACAGTCTGGGATGTCAAACAAAGAACCCTGACAGGACAGAGAATAAAGGAGTGTACATTTTGACACATAAACAGTACCTTAAAGATATACATATAATTAGTGAGTCGGCACAAAATGGCTGACTACAGTTCCTATAACAGTCCAACTTGATTTTTCTCAGTTGTTTACTTGGCATTGGGTTGCTACAATGTAAATAACATACGCACTGTACATACTTTATAAGTATTTAAGGAGGAATCTTTCCATTCGGTCAAAAAAGGAACACTTAATGCGGTATGGTTAAGCAAAACCAAGTAAAACTTTGATACAA
>JACXGI010010127.1:16394-28520 GCA_016801175.1 Esox masquinongy
CCCCCCCCCCCTCTATTAGGCTTCTTGTAAACAGCAATTTGAATGTGATTCTAAACAGCTGAGGAGGAGTACAGGATCAAAGGGACTGGTGAGCTAGCCTTTTTTCACTGTTAAAGTACCTTGTTCTGAATGGAAACATGTGAGAGAAGGCAGCCACATTGTAATTCACATAGTACAACAGTGATAACAGAAACAAAAGCATCCCTTTAGTTCATGGTCCTCGCTGTTTAACCAAACACAGGCCTGCGCTGACCCAACCTCTAACCGACTGTGTGTGTGGGTATGTGTGGCACAAGTAAGCGTGCATGTTTGCTGATTCTAGTTTCCATTTGTTTGGACTTTCCAGGCTAAAAGTTTTGATAAGGATTCTTCCCCCCTGGAAAATAAAAGCCCAAGGCCAAGTTATGGCAGAGTTGATGCTGGCAGGGACTAACAGTATAGCAGTTCTGTTGTTACCCTAGTGATTCTAGCTGTTGAGTTGTATGTGTATTCATATGTTTGGTTGAGTGATATCTATATATTCACAGTTATTGTCGGCAGGTCTATTGTATCCTGGCTAAGACATAACAGTGTTCCATTTACAGTCATAATTAGGACTTAGACAAAACATGCACAATGCCATCAGGGAGATGGGGCTTAACAATGGCGTGCGTGCGTGTGTATGTGTGTGTGTGTGTGTGTCTTGATAAATTAAAGCAATTCAGATTATTATTTGAATTTTAAGATCAACTGTGCCTCAACTGGTGAGCAGAACGGTTAAGGCACATATCTGGATGGGTAGGGCTCCTTCAGAAGAAGCTTGTAGGACTATATATTTCTACATCACTCATCTAGCCTCTTTCTATATAGTCCAGTATGTGCACAGAAGCACTCTACATTAGTAACCTCACAAGGTCTGCTATTTTGCTTCCAAAAGGCACTTTGGCAAAAGTACAATACAAATTTCGGCATATAAAAAAAAAGGTAATTCAGATTTATCAAATAATTTAACATTACAAAGTGTCTCGTTCAGAAAAGAATAATGCAGTTAACAATGATCATATCAACACTTGTCGAATGCATGTGCTGCAGGTAAAAAAACAAACATTGACAGACGCAAAATAGGATGTCTTCAGTTCAGTTGCATTTTCACCCACATAAAAAAAGAGGGTACTAGTTTCTTGTTTCTTTTTTTTTGTTGTTTTTTTGACTGACTCCAGGGTGAGTTTTCAGAGGGACTGTTGCATAGAGAGTGGGGAAGGGAAGATCAGCTGGAGACCGACAACTCCGAGATAGGCGCTAGTACTTCTGCACCAGAGGCACTTTGACAGTCTTGACTTCTGATATATGAGAGGACTTCTGGATGATGCAGCTGGTTGTCCCTGATGCGTTGCTGTCCTTTCCCTGTGCCAGGTTCGTCAAGGCCATGGCCGCGTTGATCTCCTTCCAGTACGTCTCGTCTTTGCCCCGAACTTTCTCCCTCTGAACCCCACTGCTGAACATAACACACAGAGAGGACATTGGGTTAGGGTAGGGGGCACAACGCTTTACAGAGAACTAACACCTGAGCATGGAACGGTGAATGGTAAACTAAGAAGAGGGAGAGGCAAAAAGAGAGAGCGCAGAAGAGACAACAAATATGCACAAAACACTGACTTTGGCAACAGTAACAAAGTTAGAGAATGGGGGAAAACACCGAACGCAGCTAGTTTTACTTAGAGAGAGATGAACAATACAGACAGAAAAGAGAGAGAAGTAATGCAGAGTGAAGAGGAGGAGGAGTACAGGGAGTTTCAGAAGTCATTAATAATCATACAGAAAAGGAATCTGGAAATTATGCTCACTTGTCACATTTACTTGATCCATGGTCCATGGTTTCTGAAAGCACAACATCAGAAGAGGTCAAATTAACTACATACACCTGGGGGTCGATTAGACTTAATTAAGGCAAGTGCCTGACTTAAAGTTACTGCCTTCTGAGAGTTGTACTTGGAAATGTTTTTTATTCTTTTAGGTATTACACAAAAATGGTCAAAGCATCAATTGGAGGGCAGAAACACTAAAAAAAAGAGACAAATCACCAAATACCAGCATTAAATTCTATTTAAAAATGCCATAGAGTTTGATGTACTTTTACTGAGTAGGATGAGCTGGCCACGATAAGGATTTCTTTAATTTCTTCTGTTTGTGTTAGAAAGAAAAGTTAAAATCACAGACCAAAGAATATTCAATCAGAATTTTTCTTTGGCTTATCTGGATTTTAACAAGAGGCACCTCCACATGTCACTGACGTTCAACTCGATTAGAGCAGCTTTTTGGAATTACAGCAGAAACGACCAATCACAATTTGCCTAGCAATGGGTGGGAGTGTTTTAGAGGCGCCAAATGACGCATTATGGCTTCTAGTGTACTGTAGCGAGCAGGGAAACACGTCACAAATTGACAGCTAGCATTTGGCTTGATTGCGCACCGTTGCGCATGCTGTTTGAGTTGACTGATTTTCAGAAATGCTGGAGCTGTTGTTTTCAACAATTATGTTGGCTAATTTGTTAATATCTGCCATATTTCAACAAGAGGTTACCTTTCAGATTATCATCATCTGGTAAGTGTCAAATTTATTTTTTCGCAGCTTGCTTGCTGTTAGAAAGGGATTGTGCGAGACTGACTTGTGTTGCATTTGAATTTGTGTGTTGGAATTTGATCATTTGTTTGTAGTAGGAAGTTGTACATTTCGGTTTGGACATTGTATTTTGTATTGTCATGATTGGGTCTTACAGTACTTACATCCAGCGAATGGAATGCTTCTTTTTTTTTTTTGCAGTGTATTTACTCTGTCAGCCTGGTAGATCTGTTTATCAAATGTGCATGGTCTACATGAACTGGATATAGTCACTGTCACTCCTGGACTTATCAACGCAAAATTATTTTGCATTAGAGCAAGATAATGTCGGGCACATCAAGTAACCTAAATGAGTGATGCTGAGATTGATTTTTCTTAATTAATAATTTCAATTTAGAGCTGTCACTAATGACTATTTTGATAATCGATTATTTTGACGATAACAGGCTATAGACTTTGCAACTTAAAACTGCTGGCATAGGCTTAGTCCCCAAACAATTTCTTTCAATATAAAAACACACTTGGTCATCCTTTGAAACCTCTCATTCTCCACTGTTGAAATTGGGCGCAGATGTGTGATGTTGTTAATAACATTATCTGCAGAATTTCTGTATGGTAAGGTGAACATGGCACAGCTATATGCATGCACTTACCCATGACACGGGTTTACTGAAGAATTGAACATCATTATTATAACTCAATTTCAGCTTATTTTCTTAATAGTTTGAAATATGATTCTCACTGCTGGGCAAAGGACATTCGTAGAGAACGACTATTAGCGAGTCAACTATCCAGGTAGAGGCAAGTTGTTTTTGTTATTGAATCCTTTATACATAGAAGATGCAGACCGTTGTCAGTGTTCTCTGGTTTCAATGCCATGATGAATAGAAGTGTCGAGGTAGTAAATTGAAATTGAGTATTTTATTGTAAATAGAATTATCGAGTTCGATAAATCGGGTCAGCCATAATACAATGCTTTAGACTATGTTTTTTGATTAAAAAAAAATGGGTAGGAATAGAGACAAAAATAAATAATTCACCTATGACATATCTGCAGTGCACATGCTGTTCAGACTAACACACACACACACACACACACACACACACACACACACACACAGGAGCCGTTGATCTCTAATGTGGAAAAGATGAGCCAGGAATATCATTAAAAAACATAATACAGAATACATTCTGTTTACAACCAGGCCTGTCTGCTGCTGTATATTGTTGCTGTGAGATGACGGGCAACAATGTCCGATAGAAGGGCTGTTGCAGTGGTGTGTGTGTGCATGTTTGTACTTCTTACTATGATGAATGCACTAACTGTAAGTGGCCCTGAATAAAAGCTCACTTTAAGAATATTTGTGTTTAGTAACGGTGGCCCAGCCGGAGCGGGTGTCCTGTACTCTCACCAGTCAAGCTACAGAGAGTTGTCATCGGAGACAGGACACTGTTAGCAGCGACGGAAACATCCAGTTTTCAGGGATACAATATGTTCGTCCTAGCCCAAATGCGAGGACTCCCCTCAGGCATTTCTGTTACGCCTGCTACGTTAGGTTCGAGGTGCTGGTTGTGTCCAGGGCTGGCCTAACAGTGAGTTCCTCCCAGTGATGACGGTGATGATGATGACACTGGTTTGGCACCCTCCGAGCCCGTTAAAAGAGACCAGAGCGTCTGGATTTCCTTCTAAAGCCTCCAGCCACACCCTTTGAGTTAACGGAACACGGCTTCAGGGCTGACGAGGAGCCTTTACAGAGGATGTGAGGAGAGACTTAAGACGGAGCCTGTCTGCGATGATGTTCCTACCACCACCACGCTCACGATCTGTTTAGCTAAGGGGATGTGTTCATCTATGTCAAGAATTGATACACTAATACCCAGCTTTAGTGAACTGAGCATTAAACTAGTCCTGGGGTGAGTTCAGCTAGGCTTCCATTTGTTACAATTTAATGTGAACGAATGTTATATTAAAATGTCCAACAGCTATTTTTTCACTGAGTACTGTGGCTTTTCAGTGGCAATATTTGTTCTGAAAATGACTTTGGCGTAGAACTAAAAGCCTACCTGATGACTTTTTGTAGTCACAGTTTAGAGCCAACAATGTTGATTGCTAAACATAAAGCAATTTTTTTTTAATCTCTTTCTCTCTCCATTTGAAAGGCAGCTGCTTTCATTTAGGATGATTGCCTTCCCTGATCACCCCATAGACACAGGTAGGGAGGAGAGACAGACGCTTACATGACATGTACGAGCCCCTTTAATAAGCATCCAGTTATCTCTGGATGGGGTGTTTCGACCGATCACCCATGAGGGAGCAGACATTATCTATCTGTAAACCATCTATATTAGCATCATTTCAACTCTATTTTTGATGGGAATAAATATATTAGGCTGCGAATCGGTGGTAAGCCAGACACTGAACGGGAGACATAAGTCTGCATAAATAAGCCTGTACCTTAATTCCCTCAGCCATCACAGGCCTGCAGAGCAGCGTTCCTCATTAATATATTTCATTATGTTCATTGTCTTCTTTATTCATCTCAATGTACCTGTGTGCATACCTATGTATGCGCATGATGTGTCCAGATGCATGGCTGTGCCTGTCTTAGGTTGTCCCAGTTTCAAAAGAGGGATCTTACCCGTCTTTGGTTAACCAGCCCTCTTCACAGGCCACATTCCAGCTCTGTATAAGGGACTGCAGGAGGACTTTTGCACAATTAAACATGTTGCACAAGCTAATAGCGAACACCTTGTTTACTCCTTTGGATCCTCAGGGATACTTCTTACAAGCAGAGGGTCAATTGAGGACAGAGTTTGTTAGTGACAGTCTTTTCTCCCAGACAGCCGTGGAGCTGGAAAACCAGGTCCTTGCTTTGTCTTGTAAGTGTCCCAGAATCCCTCTGACACCGGAGAAAGGACAGACGTAGTTCACCTCTGCAGGGACACCGCATTTTCCTTTACCCGTTTTCCAAAGACATAAATCCTGAGACTAGACCGGGACTCTAGACTCCTGTGGGGCAACATGGTGATACACCTAATCATTCCAAACGCCTTTCACTTCTCCTTGGCCTCTGGTTTTCCAGAAAACATTCACATGTGCCATGACCTATACTGTCAGTACCACGCCTGGCCTGCACAGCCCTAGGCTAATACAAGGCTGATTATGACGTTTCCTCTTGTTTCCCATTTCTCTCACTAATAGTTGAACTCCACAGAGAGAGATGTTCTTCTGGGGGATAAACTCACCTAACCTTGTTTTGGATTCTTGGAGAAAGAGAGGGAGAGAAAGATAATGAGATATCATGAGAGAGAGAGATGAAGAGATAGAGATGGAGAGAAGACGTGATGAGGAGGCCTAGATGATTACAAAAAGAACAAACCACAGCTTGGGATTTCAGGTTTCAAGTCGATGGCACATTCCAGAAAAATCCTCAGATACTCATCTGGCCAAATGTCTTTCACTCTCTCTTCTTTCATTCTTTCTTTTGGTTATTATTTTTCGGTTTATGTCCTGAGTCTCTCACACTCTTTCCTCATCTCAATTAATCTCAGTGGTTTTCTGTCTTCCTTTTCTGACTCTTTCCTCCAAGTGGAGAGTGGTATAGTAACACGTATTTCAGGTGTCTCAGACAGGGCATTCTCAGGCACTTCAACCAAAACATAGGCAATTTGTTTCTCCTGTTGCTTATGTGAAAAAATCTGTTATACATCAAGAACAAGTATATCTTCCTCGACTTCACAGGCCATTTAAAAGTCTTCAAATTATTACTGTGCTTTTTCTTGTTCTTCTTCTCCCTGCTCTCCATTTGCAACAATTACAGCCTTGCAGACTTTTGGATTCTAGATTCTGTCAATTTGTTGAGGTAATCTGACATTTTACCCCATGGTTCCTGAAGGACCTCCCAGAAGTTGGATTGGCTTGATGGGCACTTCTTTCGTTCCATATAGTCAAGCTGCTCCCACAACAGCTCAATAGGGTTGAGCTCCATTGACTGTGCTGGCCACTCCTATAAAGACAGAATACCAGCTGACTGCTTCTTCCCTAAATAGTTCTTGCATACTGTAGTTTGGAGCTGTGCTTTGGGTCATTGTCCTGTTGTAAGAGGAAATTGGCTCCAATCAAGGGCTGTCCACAGGGAATGGCTTGGTGTTGCAAAATGGAATGATAGCCTTCAAGATAATTATTTCCCCATATAAATCTCCCACGTCACCATCCCAAAAGCACCCCCAGACCATCACATTGCCTCCACCATGCTTGACAGCAAGCATTCCTCCAGCATCTTTTCATTCGGTCTCCATCTCACAAATGTTCTTCTTTGTGATCCGAACACCTCAAACTTGTCTGTCCATGACACTTCTAATCTTCCTCAGTCCAGTGTCTGTGTTCTTTTGCCCACTTTAATCTTTTCTTTTTATTGGCCAGTCTGAGTGATGTCTTTTTCTTTGCAACTCTGCCTAGAAGGCCAGCATCCCAGAGTTGCAACTTCACTGTTGACGTTGAGACTGTTGTTTTGCAGGTACTGTTTAATGAAGCTGCTAGTTGAGGACCTGTGAGGCATCTGTTTCTCAAACACTATTTTCACAAAGGCCGCCCACTCCTCTTTCTATTCTGGTTAGAGCCAGTTTGTGCTGTTTTGTGAAGGTTGTATTACACAGCGTTGAACGAGATCTTCAGTTTCTTGGCAATTTCTCGCTTGGAATAGATTTAATTTTGTGTTCATTATGACTTTCAGAAGAAAGTTCTTTGTTTCTGGACATTTTTCGGCCTGTAATCGAACCCACAATTGCTGATGCTCCGGATATTCAACTAGTCTAAAGATGGCCAGTTTTATTGTTTCTTTAATCAGCACAACAGTTTTCAGCTGTGCTAACATAATGGCAAAATGATTTATCAATTAGCCTTTTAAAATGATAAACTTGGATTAGTAAAGACAACGTGCCATTGGAACACAGGACTGATGGTTGCTGATATCTACATACGCCTATGTAGATATTCCATTAAATATCAGCCATTTCCAGCTACATTAGTAATTTACAACATTAATTATGTCTACACTGTATTTCTGATCAATGTGATGTTATTTTAATGTAAACAAATTAGGCATTTCCAAGTGACCCCAACTTTTGAATGGTAGTGTACCTTTACTTTCCATGAGTTATGTTGGGAGAAGACTCCTCTGAATGGTTCAGGTGCCAATAGTTTAGGTTACTTCAGCATATTTAATGGACATAGTCCCTTTGCTTCAATACCAGTGCTAGAGACAGAATTAGGAATGTTTAACATTTGAATGTATTTAATTCTATTTAATAACAGCAGATATAATTATATACTAATTACTGTTTTTTGTGCTGACATTTAGCTCAATTTACTAAGATATCAGCCAGAGTATACAGCAGACAACCAAAACTAAACAAACCCTACATTGTACAGTAATATGTATGGGTGTTTTACATTGTAGTTTCAGTAATCTGTGTAGTGGTGTTTTGAGACAGCGAGCACAGACTGTTTAGTTGGGTTTGCACTTTTGGGAGTTTACTATTGGATCTATTACAATAGATGAACTAATTTGAAGCAGTTTTTTTTATGATTTCGAAGTACTTGGGCTCAGGTCTGATCTGCAGAACTCTGTCTGTGCAGAAAGAGTGAAAAGAAACTGTAAGCTCCAAGTCCAGTGTGTTTCAGGGTAGGGCTGCCAACCTCTTACTGGACAGTAGAAGACATGTTTGACTGACACCTCCTGCAAGAGCAGAGCAGTGAAAAGGGTGTGGCAGCTGGTTTCGTCAACCCAGAACACCATGGGACCCTGCCCGACCCAGGCCCTAGCGAGGTCTACTGTCCCTGGGAAGGAATGAACGATGGACTGTAGAGCTGTGCTGGAAATGCACGCTCAAACTCAATTTCCAACCTCCTTTGCCTAAAACAGCTAAAACTAGGATTTTTAAAAACAATGACGGTGCCAAAGATACTAGAAATTGTCAATAAATCATAGCAGGACCTTTTTATTATTTTTCTGTTCTATTGGGGTTTTTTCGTCTTAGCTACTGAACTGAAAGTCATGCAGTCTTTGCTGTGGCCTTTTTGTTGTCTTGACAGTGGGGTTTCATATGTTTTTTAAATTGGCGAGCTGGAAGGTTTCTGGCGAGGCGGTGAAAGTCTCAAAAATTCTTGCTCACTTAACATCACCGCGGGTAATAAGGGAAGGCGAACACAACGAAAAACGGTGAAACAAAACATTGGAGCAAAAACAAGCAACAAACTGACAAATGAAGGAGAATTGAGTACACCTGCTTAGCGATGGTGGGGCCTGTATCATTATAACCAGCTGGAGCTGTTGTTAGCAACACACTGCAGTAAACACACCACACCAGCACTGGTCCACACCAAACCAAAGGCTGCACTAGATTAGTAGACACATGAACACACACACGACACACACTCGGTGAGCTCAGCCTATTCCCCACTCTGCTCCTAAACGCCAGACGAGGGAAGGCAGAAAAACATATCAAATGGGATGGACCCAATCACAGACACCCCAGTGATAGGCCAGGGGTCATGTGACCCGTGGGGAGCTAGCCAGTGCTGTGATCATCCAATCATGTGACCCCGCTGACTGGAAAAGGATAATCAGTGAGCTATGTGACTCAGGAGTTACAGTATTCGCATCTGTTCCAAATGACATACTATTCTTTACATAGTGCGTTACGACCCTGTGGGCTCTGGTCAAAAGTAGTGCACTTCATGTGGTGTTGGTGCTATTTGTTAAGCACCCTTAGAGATGAGTAACCCAGACTGCTGCCATCTCTAAAAGAGAGGAATCCCTTCAGACCACAACCAGGCTTTCAGCACAGCTTACTGCAAGTCAGCTCTCCGTTACTTTGGAATTGGGTGCATGTGCAGAAAATAAGAGTACTTACCCACAGCCCATCAGATAATTATTTACCAAATCCTTTGTTCAAGAATCGTGGTTGCTACAAAGTTGAAAATGCATCTTCCACTACCTCTAACTGAAACCTAGAGCCATTGTACTCTAACTAGCAGAAGAGAGGCAGACAGACAGATCGTTCTAGACTGTCACTACTGACACGATGAAGGCCTTTGCTTTTTCCTCTTATTTTCCTACTGGTATTTAAATGGTCTGTGTTTTTTTTTATAATGTCAAGGGGAGTCTGTGAATGAACTTAAGGATGCCTTGGCACTCCTCTGGCCCCTGGACTGCCAACCCATCTCTGGGCCACCCCTCCCCCTTTTCTCCCTGCCCAGACACCCTGCCTCTCTGGGGCAGATATCCACTCCAAGGCTAGAGCTCAATGGGCCCTCACTGGCAGACATGCTGGCCTGACAGGACTCAGGGGCACTCTAAGCCAGAAGGGAACTTATGGAAAATGTGCCTTCACTTGCTCCCTGGCTTACTGACTGGCTTAGGGTTTATAACTTTTATATTGACAAAAGCAGTTTAAACAATCCATGCAGTGAGTAAAAGAAAATTACTAAAGTTCTTCAAGAGAAAATGTGGCATCATATGCTATTTTTCATGTACATTTATATTCCGGTCAACAATACAGGAATCCAAACACGCAGGCGATATTACAAGGTATCAACGTTCAAACCAGACCAGGCTGTTTTAACCTTTCCAAGTAGGCCTTCCAAATGGCACCATATACCCTACTTACTGTAGTACTCTATAGGGAATAGGATATCATTTGGGACGCAGAATAGGTTTCAGGTTAATCTATCAAGGCCCTTGCTGTGTTGGATAATCCTCTGGTAGGTTGTAACATTTTGTGGCACCAGACGGGCCATACTGCTGTAACAGTCTGCCTCCCTAGTGGTACTACTTAGCGCACTAGTTTTTACCCGAGCCCATAGGGCTGTGGTCAGAAGTTGTCCACTACATAGGGAACATGGTGCCATTTGGGAAACATGGATTCAGGACAGCAGTCACTGTAAACTATTCTTGCAAGTTTAGACATTTTACATTATTGTCCTCTTTCTGGTTAGAAGCCTAGATTTTACGGTTGCTAGGGGCCTGAAATAACATGTACTAAGTATTAACATTCAGGCTAGCTCAGCTGGGTTCACATATAATAGTAAATAAAAAAATGATGCATGAAATACTAGATCAAAACAACTTGTAACTATGTAACTGTTTTCAAACGACTGTCATTTTTCAAATTCCTACTACATTTTCCATGGCGTCAGCGAGGCAGATGACATGGACCACGACATTCTCAGACCACAGTGGATCAGTCCGTGATCAGGGAAATGATAACAACAATTCCAAAAAGGGAATAACATTTCGTCTTTGGAGATTAAGAGATAATCAGTGTTTGGTGTGTTTAAACATGGTTGTGTGTCAGTGAGTGTGTGTTTACGAGTGGGGGTAAACACTAGCTAATCAGAGTCACATTGCTAGCCAAATAAGAGGGTGGGAGGGGAGGCGCGCCTTTCTTCGATAAAGTAAATACCATGTTAAGACAGGCTCTCATTTAGTATGTGTGACACTAGCAAGGCTCAAGCCACACCCACCTGGAAGTGCAGCTCTTGTTCATTAGGCTTTTAGAAGCAGTGCCCTGGGATTGCTTTACATGTTTTCATTTATTTACAGGTATATTATGTATGAATTGTTGTTCTTTTTTATGAAGATAGTATTTTTTCGGGGAAAACCACTTCAGTGTAAAATAAAGCGACCAAAACTAAATAAGAATATTGTCTAAAAGATAGTGTAGTTATACATGCATACTATAATTTCTTTATACAGCTTATACTCAAACCTGCAGTCTGTTTTGAAGATAGTGTTATTAATAACTATTGTGCTTATTCTTTGGTCTATGTACAATACATATTCTTTCCACCCTCAAACTGTATGGTGGGCTGCAACGCAAAATAAATCTCAGCTGGCAAGAACCACTGGTCCTGATGACATCAATCATGAATAATACATGTCTTTGGAGAGAAGCCACAGTGAAAGTTGACCGGAGATGTTAAGTCGGCAGATTCTATTTAGAGCACTCCAGTAAAAAGAGCTGACTGGATAGAAAGTAATTTCATGCTAATTTGTTAAATGATGCCCATATGTACAGTGCCTTGTAAAAGCATTCTGACCCCTGACCAAATCTCTAATTTTGCCGAATTACAAATGGTACATGAAATTTCATTTCCGTTTGATATTTCATTTCAAAACGCTGACACTCAAAATACATTATTGTAAGGTGACATGCTGGAAAATATTTGTGAGAAAATAAAAATGTGAAGGATTTTGCTAGCGTAAGTATTCAAACCCTGTGCTGTGGAAGCTCCCAGTTTACACAAATGAAAAAAATTGCTGGTCTTCAAAATTTGGCACTCAGACAAGGAGACTTATGAGAGAAGGATCAGAGGCCAACAATCACTTGACTGAGTTACAGAGCTCAGTGACCGGGACTGGAGTAATGGTGGACCCGTCAACCATATTAACAGCTTTGTATTAAACAGGCTTGTATTGAAGGGTGGAAAGAAAGATGGTACTGTTACTCAAAAAGTACCAACT
>JACXGI010010128.1:0-28303 GCA_016801175.1 Esox masquinongy
CTGGGAGGTGTTAATGACTGCCGTGTAACACCGTCACTACTCCTTCCTCTGGGAGGTGTTAATGACTGCCGTGTAACACCGTCACTACTCCTTCCTCTGGGAGGTGTTAATGACTGCCGTGTAACACCGTCACTACTCCTTCCTCTGGGAGGTGTTAATGACTGCCGTGTAACACCGTCACTACTCCTTCTTCTGGGAGGTGTTAATGACTGCCGTGTAACACCGTCACTACTCCTTCCTCTGGGAGGTGTTAATGACTGCCGTGTAACACCGTCACTACTCCTTCCTCAGGGAGGTGTTAATGACTGCCGTGTAACACCGTCACTACTCCTTCCTCAGGCAGTGCAGAAACCAAAGTGTCTGCTGACAGAGGGTGTGGTCAGAGAGACGACTGTTGCAGAACAACCACGTCTCAAATCCTTTTTCTGTTGTATTCTTTCCTCTTTTCCATTGCAGACCTCACCAAAGAAATGTCCCACCGGGGGGAGGGCGCGGCAGCCCGAATTCTCCAAGGGCCTGGGATGTCAAGGGCAAGCATGATCAGCTCCGGGGCTGCGTTCCAAACCACACCCCATTCCCTACAATGTGTCCTAACAGACTCAAGATAGCGGTGCAGTGTGTGGAATAG
The DNA here is from genome assembly GCA_016801175.1 of Esox masquinongy. NCBI lineage: Eukaryota > Metazoa > Chordata > Actinopteri > Esociformes > Esocidae > Esox > Esox masquinongy. Next base: position 629 of record JACXGI010010128.1, read on the forward strand.
AGGCCTTTGGAACGCAGCCACGGTGTCCTGGTTCCATCCTGGGAAACGTCCCTCCCCCTCCCCCTCCACCCTCTCTCCAGCTTCGTCTCCAGAGGCCCAGCTCACAGAAGATACCAGAGAGCGGACGACCTGTCGCTCTGGCCCTCTACTGTCCCCATTCTCTCTCCATTCATCTCCTTCCCACATCACAGTAGACTGGTCCACGAGTGTCAGTCTTCCTCTCCTGAGGGCCAGGAGCCCCTCAGGCCCAGTGTGCCACGATGGAGGGAAAGAAAGACAGACGGGGGGAGCGAGAGAGTGGCCGGACCTGGAAATCCCTATCCTTCAACATTTCATCTTGCAGCTTGCTAATGGCTTCAATAACTGCTCCCCACGCCGCACTTACACCCATCGCCCGGCCGTCAAACGTTAAGTGGAAGTGGTTAAATGGCAGAGTATAACAGTGCTGCTTCGCTGCAACCTCACAGGCCCATGTCCAGGATCATAGCCTCAGATGGCATCACAAACAGAATCATATATAACTGTATTCATGGCTAGCCTGTTTCGTAACGACACAGTCGTGAACTCTCCTTTTGGGCATGATGGAAGCTGATGAAGATTTTGTCTAAAGTCCATTAATAAGGCTTGGAAAGACAATGCCATTTCTAAAGGCTAATGATTAGTGTAATTTTTATGTCGTCAAATTGGTTTTAGACGCAGTAAAACATTAAATAGCTGGTTCATGTTGAGGTGAGTTCATCAGATTTCTGCTAGCAAAAGTCAGCATTACTGGCTATTTTTGACTGACTGTTAGCTAACGACAGCAATGCCATCTGTCAAGTACATTCGATTAACTTATACACTATATAAGGGAGGGACTAACGTGGAATTTGGTACACATCCTTATCAATGAGCTATATCATAAAGGACCAGAATCCTGCAGTAAAAAATGTAATTACACAGAATGTCAAGATGTTAATTAATCAGAAAATCAACAAGTTTAGTTGCCTGGTGTCAAATAGGCACAGCTTGAAATAAGGGGATCTGTCAAATCATTCTGAGCCTCTTCATCTGTCATCTATCAAATTAACACTTCTACGTCCAAAGTACTGAGATTTTAATATGTAAAAAGTGATGTGTGCCATTAATGAGGAACTCATTAACAACATCACACCTTCAGCGCATCTTCAGCACCTGCAGGTGATCTGAGAAGCCAATATGAATGGCGGGTGCATGTCTTCACGTGTGTTAAGATGTAGTGGAGAAATGCATCCGTGTTCCTGAGCGCATCAGAGAAGTGGTTTGGTTTTCGGCTAATGTGACAGATGTAATAACGTGGCATGTCTTATCTGGAGGGTGTTTCTGGACCCAGGAAACAGGACAGAGCCCAACACCCTGTGTGTGTGTGTGTGTGTATGTGTGTGAGTGTGTGTGTGTGTGTGTGTGTGTGTGTTTTGCGTGCCTCACCTGAATACAGGTACCAGTGTGTTCTCGACAGAGACTACAGGACAGGGCCCAACGGCTGGCAGGGATGTGGGACACCTTGGTAATGGGCTCCATCTTCTCTGGGCAGCCAATACTCACCTGTACACACACACAAGTTTGTATGGCTATCCTCATGGGGACCAGAAAATAGAAATTGCATGCTCCCTTGCCCTAATCTTAACCCTAAACCTAACACTAACCCTAACCCTTACCCTAACCTTAACCTCAATAAAGTAACATTTATGCCTAAACTTTACCTAGATGTAATGCCTAACCTTAACCCTAAACATAACCAACAACGCCTGGATCTTAAAGAAACCTCAATTCTAACTCTAAAATGAATTGTAAGTTTGAACCTAAACCTAAACTCTGAGCCGGAAATTGACTTTTGCCTCATGGGGACCGGCAAAAGGTCATCATGAGTCCAATTTTTTCTGGTTTTACTATACTCATGGGGACATTTGGTCCCCATGAGTATAGTTAGACCTAAAACACACACACATTAACAAACAACACAATCTGTGTGTCTGAAGAGTGGTTATTGCAGATGGACACGCAGAGACTCCAGACCAGTTCAGCAGGCAGTTCTGAATAATGTGTGGAAACACAGATGCTCATCAAACACTTCTACTTTCACCCAGTTATTTCATTTCCATGCTTCCTTTGTGACCATCAGACAAAGAATTAAATCTGCAAAGCTGAATATTCCAAGAGCCAGTATTGGCCTCTTCTCCTGAAGTGCCTTTCCTTTCCGCCCAGTATCCAACATTGATTCGCCTATTCATATTCATCTCCCTGAAAAGAGTATTTCCGAGGGCTCATCCTTCAGACCTCATAACAGCCTGATAATCCCGACTTCCTCCACAGAGCTGAGTCCTCTCCCCTGAACCAGGCCTTCTACACAGACTGGTTCCTTCCCTTCCACTCCCTGGCTTTTGTCCTCCCTTGATTAGGATATTCAAGAGTCTTCACTCCAAAGACGGAGGACTGGGTCTCATTCTGTGTGTCTTTCTGAGTGTGTGCGCGTGTGTGTATGTGTATTTCTTGGTTTATGTGTCTGTGCAATGCATTTGTATGGTACTCACTCCTCCCCATTCCGGTTCCAATTAGTTCACATTTTGAAAAGGCAATGAATAGCTAAAGTGACAACTGGAAATGTGGAGGAAATCAAAGTCATAAAAGAAAAAGGGGGAAAATTAAAGTCGGCCTTTTTTGGAAAGAGGAAAGAGTGTCAGACGATGAGCGGGGGGGGGGCAGCTGAGGAAGCCATGGAGCTGCAGGCAGTCGGGCATCTGAGGACAGAGTGAGATACAACCCTCAGTGACATAGCCAAAGGCTCCGCCCCTCTGGTGACCTGGAGGCCTCTGTCTGAGCCACCATTCAGGCTCCGCCCCTCTGGTGACCTGGGGGCCTCTGTCTGAGCCACCATTCAGGCTCCGCCCCTCTGGTGACCTGGGGGCCTCTGTCTGAGCCACCATTCAGGCTCCGCCCCTCTGGTGACCTGGAGGCCTCTGTCTGAGCCACCATTCAGGCTCCGCCCCTCTGGTGACCTGGAGGCCTCTGTCTGAGCCACCATTCAGGCTCCGCCCCTCTGGTGACCTGGAGGCCTCTGTCTGAGCCACCATTCAGGCTTCGCCCCTCGCCGCCTGACCCAAGAAAAATCAAAGGTGAACACTGAGAGGCACCCCCCCCCACACCCCACCCCCCAGGCTTCACGCCTAAACGCCTGTGAAATTCCCTCCTCCGCTCAGACGTCTTATTAACACTTCACTGCCTGAGTCTTCAGTTCAGAGGGAGAACGAGAGAGAGAGGGGGACATCAATTCATTTATATTTAAATGCATTGGACTGGAAGGAAACAAACACAGAACACCAACAACAATTTGTCCAATCATGGGTGACAGAATACAATTAAAGCTAACAGGGTTTAAGACGTTGAAAGGCATTTCATTAACAGGGATCTAAGCTCTTGATAACAGCTTGAGTAGCAGGCCTAAGTGCAAGCACATGCCAGAGAACCAGTAATGCTGACGTTCAAGGAGCACATGATGCGTGTGTGTTTATTAGGGAGCTAGACGCTGTGTATTTGCATGTATATTAATCATTGCTGTGACTAACCTGTGCACGAATGTGTGTGTGTGTGTGTATGATTTGTTAGTGTAGGTTAGTGTGTGGGCCCACCTCTGGGATCCATAAGGCACAGCTGACGTGGACCCACTTGGTACCACTGCGTGTGGGCTTCAGGGCCCCGCCTCTCTTGGGGCACAGCAGGCATTTGGGTTGCACCCCCAGGGCACAGGTTCGGCACAGCCAGTTCCCCTGTGGCACCTTAAGGATGCCATAACACGCCTGGGGGGAAATGGTGGAGTGGGGGGGGGGATAAAAGAGGGGCAGAAGAGGGGGTGTCAAAACAGCAAGAAACCAAGGCAACTGAGATAGCCATATGACTGTCAGGGGATTTAACACAGTGAATGGCCATTGGGATAACAGTAAATTGATATAATGGGTCCGCCACTCAGAGAGATCCTACAGAACATATTTTTGGTTTTCCCAATGTTTTATTATTTTCAATTCATCAGGGTAGTACACAAAGTTCCAGCTACACGGCCTTCTTCAGTGTTTAGGTATACGTCCTGTTGCCAAAAATACAATCATTTAATTTCAACAAACCTTATGACGCCCCGCCCACACAACAAATGTTTCTGGTGGAACATGATTTTTTCCCTTTTTCTAGCCCTTTAACCATCAGTATCAAAAGTATTTAATAATGTAAACATTACTTAAAAGATAAGTTAGTTATTTCTTGAGGAAAATGAATGAAAGGATTACAGAATGTGATGCTAGACTTTGGCTGTTTGGGTGAGCTAGTTAGCTTTTTGGCAGAACAGAGCCCAAACATCCTAATGTTATCTAAGGAATGAGGAGAAAAACAGGGAGTAATGAGGTGAAAAACAGAGATTTTAGGAACTATCTGGATACTTTAAGTAGCTAAGAAGTCAAAAAAAGGAAGAATATAGCATCCAGTTTCACCAACAAAAACATTCCCAAATAATGACCTTATCTTAACTCTACAGAAGACCTGACCACATCCACAATCTCCCACGGACCCAAAACAAACAACCGCTAGTACTGCAGAATCCCCCCCCCGATCCAGCCAGGCCTCCCTACCTGATGCACGCAGATGTTACACTTGTCACAGAAGACCATCTCGTTGCCGTCCTCCCCCTCTGGAGATCGGCACACGTCACACACCACGTCCTCGTCGTACTCTATGCCCAGGCCCTCCTCCGTCTCAATGGCCTGCTGCATGTTCTCCTCACACTGGCTCTCCAGCTCCACTAGCACACGCTCCATGGTTAGCTCGTCCAGCTCCGGCAGGGCTGGGGGGGGCGGGGGAGGGGACAGAGAAGGGTCAGTATCAGACACTGGGCCACGGTCAGTTCATTATTGATTTGGGAAAAACAGAAAAGCCTATAGCTAGGGGCTACGGAGCTAGTAACATAGCTAAACTATGGTCTATGGTAGGGTGTTATCCCACCCACTTTGGTTGTAACATATTTATGTAACTTCCTTATATGCTGCTTCTGATGATTCAAGTCCTGAATTGTCCTGCAGGGGCTTTCTCTAACATATCATTACAAATATATTACAAAGGATGGATATAGTATGTGAATATAACTGATAAAAAGCACAGAGCTTTTGACAGAGCGTCGTAGGTTGCTTGCGGCAACTTATGAACAATTTGTGGTGGCAATCTTCCAAGTGATTTTTCTCAAGTCACAAAAAGCTGAATGAACATGGCAAGAACCTAATTAAATGTAAAATCAAAACCTTGGAATGTGCTCAGTGCAGCCCCATTGACATTTCAGAGAGAAACATTTCAGAAAAATAAAAGGACATTCAAACTGATGAAGTGTATACTAAAACGTTCCAAAGTATATTCATCACACTACATATAATGTGATGTCCTGACATTTTAGATGAGGAGTTCAACAGGGAAGTAAGTGTGCTCCTTAGATAGCCTGTCAAGGTGTCCAACTTAGCTAGTTACCAACACATTTATAAAAGTGAAATACTGGTCAGCCTACCTATGGGATTGACGTGTTTTGTCCTATCTCAACCATGTTCGGTTTCATTTGATAAACATTTTGAGCAATTTAAACCTGGCTATGAATTAATCTTGTACTTCTTTAAAATGGCTGTCCATACAACATGTAGGCTACTGGTCTACAGTGGGGTTGCAGAACACAATCAGTTGTTAATAAAAAAAGACTAATCATTTATAAAAGCAGACGAAGAGGAAGCAGAGCTGAGCTATAAATTAACTTCTGAAGCCGCGACATTAGCATCTTATGAATAGGTAGAGGCCATAGGACCATTTAGGTCAGGACATCTGTGTGTACGAGTACAAATCGGTCTGAGTGAGAGAGGACAGAGACAGAATGGAAATATACAGCATTATCTATATCAGTGTATTGGCATTGCAATGTAGCCTTATTCCTGGCAGCAATCATTGAAATGTTTGTTTAGTCTAGCCACTGGGGTTAAAAGAAGCACCTTATTTCAGCTGGAACACGGTTGAGCGCACATATGGTGGGGAAAACACTGAATAATCCTTTAAAAACTAAATAAGCTTGGGCTTGAGAGATTTGAAACCGCATTTTTTTTTAATCTTTAAACGCAGGATCAGATTGGGAATAATCTGGTTCAGTAATGTGGAGAGATATTACTGTCTGTTTTCAGTCCAGACTGCAATGCAGTTTGTATGATGATGTGGTGCCGATGAGTCAGAATAAGGTTTCAACCTCTGTATTGAGGTTTTAGTATGACTTTACTCACTGGGGTAATCTACAAAAGATATTACAGCTTTACATGCGCCTTCAGTGTACACACTCATCAGCTAAAACCAGAAGGTTATACTGTGGTCAGAGAGACATAAAGCACACGGCTAGCTCAAGTCCTACCATCTCACAACAGCCTTGAATGACTTGTTAGACCCACTTCTAAAAATAATACTAATCTACTAAGGCTACTGCGTTTGGTTTCGCGTTCAAACCAGTCAGTTTATAATGGGTCATCAACACAAAACAAGCACAGCGCAAGACTACATACTGAGAACTAAGGGACAACACAGCCTCAGTTACTTTATACGGAACTAGTAGGCTGGGTTGCACATTCCGAGGGCACGTCATGCCCTCGAGCTGCCCATTTGTTCATGCAAATGACACTGAATGAATCAGTCGTCCCCGCTTGCATTAACACTAGATATTCACCCAGTTCCTTGAACTCCTGGTTGACCAGCTCCAGCCAGGACACATCTAGGTCATCCAGGTCGTAGCGGCTGTGGGGCTCGTCGGTGGTCTTCATGTCTCGCTGGCTCAGGCCCAGGCCCAGATCGCTGTCCCGGCCCCGCCCAGCCCAGCAGAACGGGATGCGTCCCACCTCTGGCAACACCCTGTCAACACACACACAGACAAACACAGTTTATTTTCAGTCTCTTTGGATTTGGGGACGTCTCAGTGAACAGTCAAGGGGTATAGCGGGGGACAGTTCAGGCCACACGCGGATGGTTTGGACTGATACCTAATGAATCATTCCTTCTTTAATCGCATTAAGACGAACCATGGCGCGCACACACACACACACACACACACTGAGCTCCATGCACAAAAGTGTGCACGGAGACATTACACACAGGCATGATAAGAGTCAGACAGCGAGAAACAGACCCGAGGCTGTGACAGACATCTCGTAGATCATCGTCATTCCCGGAGGCACCATCATCAAAAGCACAGTCGTCAATCTGAGGAGCCGTCGTTTAAATGAATCACTTAGGTGTGACTGAGGCTGAGACATCCTACCTGACGGTCCTAAACAGACAACCTGGATTTGACCAGCCCTAACAACCCTCCCTGGCCACCACGCAAATGACAACCTATGAGGACCAATACTGCAGACCAGGGTCCGGAAGTGCACAACATACTAAATAGCAAGCCTGTCCTGTACCGTTCCGGTCTGTCTGCCTGTACCGTTCCAGTCTGTCTGTCTGTCCTGTACCGTTCCGGTCTGTCTGTCTGTCTGTCCTGTACCGTTCCGGTCTGTCTGTCTGTCTGTCTGTCTGTCTGTCCTGTACCGTTCCTGTCCGTCCGTCCGTCCGTCCGTCCGTCTGTCCTGTACCGTTCCGGTCTGTCTGTCTTGTACCGTCCTGGTTTGCCTGTCTGTCCTTTACTGTTCTGGTCTGTCTGTCTGTCCTGTACCGTCCCAGTTTGCCTGTCTGTCCTGTACTGTTCTGGTCTGGTCTGTCTGTCTGTCTGTCCTGTACCGTCCTGGTTTGCCTGTCTGTCCTGTACCGTCCCGGTTTGCCTGTCTGTCCTGTACCGTCCCGGTTTTCCTGTCTGTCCTGTACCGTCCCGTCTATCTGTCCTGTCCCGTCTGCCTGTCCTGTACTGTCCCGTCTGCCTGTCCTGTATCGTCCTGTCCCGTCTGTCTGTCCCACTAAACCACGAGGATGAAGAGAGTAAAGCTGCGGTAATCTCCACGGACTGAGACCCCCCCACCCCGACCTTCTTCTCAAGATGCCAAGGGAACTTGAGTGAGGGAAAACAACTTGGACAGTGGCAGTTTTTGTCTCGCTCGCATACATGCACACACATGCCAACACCTGTTTGCTGACCCGTCAACACAACCTAGTGTTTTCCGGTCCTATCAGTGCAAGCGTGCACACACCTTGTCATTCCCTCCACCTGGCTTTTGAGTGGACAGCAGTATATGAGTGGGCAGTGGCGTGATGAACTGACTGACCCGGTGTCCAAGGAGCACAGCAGGCTTTATCATTGTGAAATTGGAAACACCAACTCTTCCTAGAGTTGGACATCCAGCCAAATTAAGTAACTGGGCAAGAAGGGCCTTGGTCAAGGAGGAACCCAATGGCTACTCTAATGGCTCTTTTCCAGTGCATGGTACCGGCTCAACTATACTCGCCTTGCCTCGATTCTACTCGCTTTGGGAGCTTTTCCACCACTATGTACCAGCTCGACTCAGCTCTACTCGCCCTGCCTCTGCTTTTCCATTGGGCAAAAGTTAGGACAGTACCTGGTACCAGATACTTTTTTTAGTATCTGCTCTGTCAAGGTTCCAAGCAAGCTGAGGCGCTTGGAAAAATATTATCTGGTCTGATTATACTTAAATCGAACTACTAGACCTGAATGCCAATCACTCTGTCTAGTGAAAACAAGGCACTGCACATCACCTGTGTAATACCATCCCAACGGTGAAGGAAGGTGGCGAAAGCATCATGCTACGGGAATGCTTCTCAGCAGCAGGGAATAGGAAACAGGTCAGGTTTGGGGGGCAAATTAATGGAGCAATTGCCTTGAAGAAAACCTGATCCAGAGCCCACAGGACCTCATACTGGGGCGAAGATTCATCTTTCAGCACGACAACGACCCAAAGCCAAGACAAAGCTGGTGTGGCTTTGGGACAAGTCTGTGAATGCCCTAGAGTGGCCCAGCCAGATCCCAGACCTGAACCCCATTGAACATCTGTGGGGAGACCTGAAAACTGCAGACCACGGACGCTACCCCATCAAATCCGACAGAGCTGGAGAACATCTACAGGGAATACTGGGAAATTTTTTCCAAATCCAGGTGTGAAAACTGGTTGAGGCATACCCAAGAAGACCTGAAGCTGTGATTACTTAGGTAGGCCTATATATGTAATATTCAAATATTTTATGTTCTATGAATTGGCACACCTTCCTGAAAAAACGGTTTTCGTTTTGTCATTATTGAGTATTGTGCAGATCAATGGCAAAAAATGTGGAGAGAGTGAAGAATACTTTCCAAAAGGTACTGCATATATACACACAGGAAACCGGGGCCATCTGGAATGTACACGCGCTGCGCTCTTCACACTTCCTCCAGTTCCCTGGCTGACACCTCCAATGTAAAACCATGCAAATAATGTGCAGCCTCAGAAATCCCCCTCCACCTGCCCCTCTGCTCCCTGGTAGCAGCCGGCTGCCTCCTCCACTGCCTCATGAACTATGATCTCCATCAAACATCCCACTAAAAACCAAAACAGCCCAGCTACCAAAGATCAAGTGTGGGCTGTTTACATACTCATGGGACTAATTTGATACATTTCTGTGGAGAGATGATGTGGCTGATTACACTGGATATCTTATCATTAGATAACCCCCTTTCTGCAGCCCCCCTCGCCGCGGTAACATTCAAACCCCCAGGCAGCTTCCGGCCAGCCTGAAGGGGTTTAAAGCTAGAGGGATTTTGATTGTCTCATTAGTGGAACTTGCGGAGACGCGGGGACGTCCGAAAGCAGATAATGTAACGTTGCTTCCCTTCCCTCTCCGACATGAAGTGCGGTGTTCCTGTGTACACCGGCTCACTGCAGAGGACTTGTGAGAGTGGACGGAAACAGCAGGGGCGAGGTGAAAGAACGGTGTGTTCTCACTGGACAGGATCACATGTCCTGAACACAGGTCACATCAACAACGAGGGAGAGAAAACACAGAGAGAACAGAGACCAAGAGAGAGAGAGCGGGTGAAGAAGGGGAAAGAGAGAGAGGGTCTGAATAGGAGAGAATGCGTTGCTCTAGGTTGCCAGACTGGGAGGAGTCACAGTGGTGTGGGCAAAAGGAGACGAGATGACACAGATCAATAGAGATTACGAAACAGCAAACCCACACGCTGCAAGGCAGACAGCACTGTTAAAACAAGTGTCAATGCATCCTATTGGCAAAGACCTCCCCTGTAAGCTGACTATGAAGGAAGCAGGACTATCAGCTGTTGTGTTGTTGTTGTTGCGCAATACTTACATTACATCCCTGGAAAACAAATGCAAGCCAAGCAGAATACATCCTAAATATATACACATATGTGACAGAATTCCTGAACGGGGGCGAATGTCGCAGGTCACTACTTTTCAGGAGAGCCGTTAAGAAGAAAAACATGTTCTGGGGCATTTTGTCTTTTTTGCAGAAATGCCTTTGTGAAGATGTGAACCTTCATGTGACATAATAAGAAACTAGTATGCAAAGTGTAAATACAAATAAAATTAAAAACTCAAACCCTTGTTTAACCAGCGGAAAATACAGGACTTTTGCTAGACATGATTGGCTGAGATAATGAAGGGGCTGGACATGCTGACATACTGAGTTCTGATTGGTCTGCCAAGTCACCGACTTCTGTCATAATACCCGTACTTGTTTAATAGAATTGCAACCACGGGTTTCTTCAAAAACCACATCGCTGCCCTGAATTTAGCTGGTGTTATCAATACATCTTAAGTTGTGAGATACTACTTTCTGGAGTACAATGATGCCATGACTCAGAAGATAAATTGGACGACGATGAGGAAATCCCAGACTTTGATACTGTTCAAAACGTTCGGGCAAAACAACTGTCCACAGATTATTTTTACAAGAAAAGGTCAACCACGGCAGTTATGATAGCAACAATAAAAGATGCATAGATTCTTGGAGTATTGAACGCCTTGAGTGTGAATGGTAGCGAAAAGATGCGTTGTAAACAAGGTCCACAGACAAAACGCAAACAACAAAGGACTTTGTATGTAATCAGATGATATTCAGTCTACCGCGAAACATTCCTACATGTATACGGGTAAGTCAAATTCCTTTTTAAAAAGTTGTCAAAGTCATTTGTATTGCTAGTTATCTAGCTCCAGCTACTGACGTTACTGTTAACAAGCTAGGTAACAACATTAACTTGCCAGCTAGCTAACATTTCCTGGTTTCTAGCCTGTTAACTTCCCAGCTAGCTAACATTTCCTGGGTTCTAGCTTGTTCGTTGGGTAGCTAGCTTTTCTTCACAAAAGTGAGCAAGAGACTTAGTTTGATAATAAGCTACCTGATTGACCGATCATTCATCCAGGTGTGTGCGATTATGCCTAATCTATAACATAACATCTATAACATAAATAACGCTCAAACTATCTGCACTTACATTGCTTCTACTATTTATTATGAATCCTGCTGCTAAACTACATTACCTTTCACTGTACTGTTTATACCTGATGTATCAAGCCCATGTGAAATTTATTTTTATTTTATTTGGTTTGAAATAGTGTTTATTAGAGACCAACCAGTCCAGTTTAGCACAAGGCCAGAGTGTCCCCATTTGAATACTTAAATAGCTGGGTGATGTTAAGGCCTAAGAGGCTGTGAACTACGCTGAATGGGCGTAAACAAAGACCAGCTCTCTGGCAAGCGTGAATCTTTCAAGCCTCTTTTCTCAGAACTAAGTAGAGCAGATTATCAACTTTTAAAGCAGCATATCTTTCCCATAACTTTATCAAACAGTATTGTATTACAGTTGTGCTCAAAAGTTTGCATACCCTGGCAGAAATTGTGAAATTTTGGCATTGATTTTGAAAATATGACTGATCATGCAAAAAAACTGTTTTTTCTTTAAGGCTGGTGATCATATGAAGCCATTTATTATCACATAGTTGTTTGGCTCCTTTTTAAATCATAATGATAACAGAAATCACCCAAATGGCCCTGATCAAAAGTTTACATACCCTTGAATGTTTGGCCTTGTTACACAAGGTGACACACACAGGTGAAAATGGCAATTAAAGGTGAATTTCCCACACCTGTGGCTTTTTAAATTGCGATTAGTGTCTGTGTATAAATAGTCAATGACTTGGTTAGCTCTCACGTGGATGCACTGAGAAGGCTAGATACTGAGCCATGGGGAGCAGAAAAGAACTGTCAAAAGAAACGATTTAATGTAAAATCGCAATTCTTTTTTCCACAATATTGTATCGATATTTTGATGTCTAGAATCAATGTTTATTTATTTATTATGCTGTCAACAGCCGTCTTTTAAATTACTGTAGCAGTCGCTGAACGAGCGTGTTTCTTTAACAATAATAGGTGTGTACATATCACAATATCTACCTGATAAAAGCCTGTTACTGTATTCCCATGGATGTCGTCATTAATAAGAAACCAGAAGGGTATGCTGTCATTTGACTTTTTTTTTATTAATAGACTTGCTCAAAATGCTAGAGCCAAAGCGGCCACGACTTTTTACGTTAGAAGAGATTGTTTCTGTGTTGTTTAGTGACACAAGGTAAGAAACGTCCTTGCTCTTTGAAAGCGATAGTGAGGTCGAGGTGAGTAAAAAATAAACTTTGGCTATAAGTTGTGTGTTGTCCATATTTTATGCTGTTGTTGGTAATATCGTTTAGATGACAACAGAAACCCTGTTGGTAACTTTGAGCTGTGGAGCTCAAATGGTTGCTTGCTCAGTCTTGTAACAGAAAGCGTTGCAGTAGCTGTGTAGCCGGCTGACTAGTTGGTTGTTTTCTTGCGTATCTTCCGATTTCATTCAAATATGGAAAATGCCATTGCAAACTAGACAACTAATTTTCCGGTTTGTTTCGTCTGTCAGACTAAAATAAAGTTGTCTGCCCGCAAATGTTGCGCATGTGCAGCAACAAGCTGTCACTTTCACTAGCTAACCAAGAAGCAGTAATGTTGTGCTTCGCTGACGACGTTGTCACTTGATCGCGATGATGCCCTGCATCTGCCAAAAGACGTACGCCACATACTTCCCCTTATCACTTATAAAAACTTGTATGTCTTGAGATTTGCCTTGTGCTTACTTTATTATGATCACACATTACGATCAGCTGTACGGACCTAATTTGACTGCTGGCTCAATCTCGTTGCAATATATCGTTTTATGCAAACTTAGACGTTTCTTTCTTTCTTTTGATTGTTAATGGGAGAAGAAAAATTATATTATTCCAAGTTACATTAATGTGTTGTGAAGTTAAAGAAGAGTATGTGCTCTTTAAAACAAAGTTAACTTTTAATTGTAATTTGGTTTTGGTGCTATGTCTGTTTGTTTGAAATGTGTGAGAAAATATAACTTATTTTGCGAATTTTCAGTAATCAACAGCATTCTGTTGGGGTCTAAAGGGGATCTAAATTTTGAAGTTAGGGGTTCATTAGGAGTTGCTAATGGGGATTAGCTAAAGATTGTCCTTTCAAGTATATAGCCTAATATTATTTGAGGTTTTCTTTAGCACTTCAATAAGTATCGAGATTCAGTTGTGATATTGTGATGAATCGTGATGTATTGAATTGTAACCTGTATCGTGATATATATCGTATCTCAAGGTATTTGGCAATACCCACTCCTACAAAAGACCTGCGTAACAAGGCACTTGTTATGGAACTTCATAAAGATGGAAAAGGACATAAAAAGATATCCAAAGCCTTGCCAGTCAGTACTGTTCAATCACTTATTAAGAAGTGGAAAATTCGGGGATCTGATAATACCAAGCCAAGGTCAGATAGACCAAGAAAGATTTCAGCCAAAACTGCCAGAAGAATTGTTCGGGAAAATAAATGCCCACAGGTAACCTCTGGAGAAATGCAGGCTGCTCTGGAAAAAGACGGCGTGGTTGTTTCAAGGAGCACAATATGACGATACTTGAACAAAAATGAGCTGCATGGTCGAGTTGCCAGAAAGAAGCCTTTACTGCGCCAATGCCACAAAAAAGCCTGGTTACAATATGCCCGACAAAACCTTGACACGCCTCACAGCTTCTGGTACACTGTAATTTGGAGTTACGAGACGAAAATAGAGATTTATGTTCACAACCGTAAGCGCTATATTTGGAGAGGGGTCAACAAGGCCTATAGTGAACAGAATACCATCTCCACTGTGAAGCATGGTGGTGGCTCGCTGATGTGTTGGGGGTGTGTGAGCTCTAAAGGCACGGGAAATAGTGAAAATTGATCGTCAGATGAATGCAGCATGTTATCAGAAAATACTGGCAGACAATTTGCATTCTTCTGCACAAAAGCTGAGCATGGGACGCACTTGGACTTTCCAGCACGACAATGCAAAGAATTCGGGGCCTCATAGACAAGTATTACAAAAGACTGCACGCTGTCATTGATGCTAAAGGGGACAATACACAGTATTAAGAACTAAGGGTATGCAGACTTTTGAACAGGGGTCAGTTCATTTTTTTCCTTTGTTGCCATGTTTTGTTTTATGATTGTGCCATTGTTATGACATACAGTTGAATGTGAATCCCATAAGAAATAAAAGACGTGTTTTGCCTGCTCACTCATGTTTTCTTTACAAATGGTACATATATTACCAATTCTCCAAGGGTATGCAAACTTTTGACCACAACTGTATATACCATTACAAAGCTCTGAATCTGGAACTTTATAAAATAAAAATAAAAAGCCAAACTCTAATTTAGCGATAGGACCCCGTTCAGGAATTCTGTCACATATACACATACACACATATATATACACGAAAGGTTTTCCAAGTCCATCCTGGCTCTAAAATTACAGTATTTGAGAGTAACTACTACAGGATAAAGACTGCACAGTTCCCCTGGAGCATACAGAGCCCCCATCCCAGATCCCAAGTTACCATCACTCCTGTCTAAGAAATGTAATTGCCCCAGACGCAAGTGGTATATTGGACGCAACTGGGAATATTTTAATATTCCCTCTCTGCTCTGAGTCCCGTCTTCATTGCTTTCCGAATCATCTTTGATCCATGTTTGCCCTGTGGAATGTTTATCTGGAGCGAGGGAGAGCTGAATTACACACAGGGGGCTTCTGACTGTCAGCCCAGCCCCCCCCCCCACCCCTTGGGTTTTATTGCACACTGACTGGGCTTGGGGATCTGGAGGACTGTGTATCTTGTGGCTACCGTACCGACCGGGACCAACGCTCAGAGAGCTACTGGGAGAAAGAGGGGCAGTGTGTTAGGAGTGCTAGTGAGGGATGAAGGGAGGCGGGGGCGATCAGAGGGTCAGTGTGTAGAGTGTGTGTGTGTGTGTGTGTGTGTGTGTGTGTTTGAGAGAAACAGTGACAGAGGCAGGAGCGCAGCACCTCAGGCAGCAGACAGACAGGTCCTTTTTGACCCCTCGCTGACCGCTACCCCCAATAATCCACTTGGCTGGCAGACGTACCGGCCCAGAGACGGTCCAGTGCCGGCTGAGCCTGGCTGGCCGGTCCTGTGTGCTGTGGCCAGGGGAGTGGGAGAGCATGGTACCGGGCCAGAGAGAGAGAACTAACTCAGCCTGTCTGCAGCCCACAGGAACATTTCTGGGGCTGCGTTATGTCAGATCACATTTCCATATCCTGTACCCACACGAGGACCACGGCCCCGTTCGGCAAACTTTTACAGGGCATCCTTCCTTGGGCTGATCACTGATGTGTAAAGGGTCGGATAGGTTTCCCACTGTGCAGTTTCCACCAGTCCTGTCATAACGGATCGGTGATTACTACAAGGAAGGAATGTCACACTTTAAAACGATTTTCAGACAATTCCCCGGTTCAAACGTTGCCCCTAAGCTGTGATCCAGGGTCAGATTTATTTGCTGTATTTCTCTTTCCCTTAAGGGTTGTTTGGTGCATGTGCCACGTAACCCAATCCTATATCTGGTAGACCAGCAGACCTCACCAGGGGAGTATGATCTGGGCTAAAGGTGCGAAGAGAGCTGACGTCATGACTAGAAGGTTACAAGCGTTCCGGCTTTATGAGCCAGTAAATATACTTCCAACTACAGCGGGTATAAAAGGCCGAAGCCCAAATGGCACCCTATTCTCTATACAGTGGTTCCTGGCCCGAGGGACCCAGGGGAAAAGTAGCATACTTAATAGGGAATAGGGTGCCATTTGGGACTCGGACTAAAACACCCACAGATTTGTCATCGTCCTGGATAACATTTTTCCCAGACACTTCTGATGTGGATGACAGGTCTCTGGGAGGGACAGAAACAGCACAGTTTTATTCGATCCCGTTAGAACGGAGATACGAGGCCACCAGCAGGAAGGGGAACACAGGTTCCAGTTTCATGTTCTGTTCTCTCTGGTTTCACAAAGACAAGACAAAACACTAAGCAACTAGTGGGTGGGTGTTAGGAAGTGTAGGCAGTTTTCTTGTAGGGTTTTAGCCAAGTGTGAAGTCCTAAACGAAGGTTGAGAGACTGAACAGTAACACCATAACTGAATAAAATGAAACTGTGAGAAATCACAATGGGAAGTCTATAGAATGACCGCTAATCAGCCATACCAATATTTTCCTTTCAATATTAGCCTTTCCTGGCTGCTGGTGCTCAACGATCAGCATGTCTGTTTTCCCCTTCATAACGCGAGCGCACTTATCTTGTTTAAAACTCCTGCTGACCGGCACCATCCACAGCAAATAAGCCTTTCCTAAAGAACCTCTGGGCTGCTTGCAGGCCACTCACTTAAGTTGTAAATCCATTTTGTAGGCTTTAATAGTGCCACACACAACAGACACGCACAGTGAGGCGTGGCTTAATGTGACCACACCCCAGAGGAGGGCACAAGCCGTGGCTGTACAGCCTATTGGCTACTTCACTAAAAACCAGAGAATATCAGCCAAAGAGCCAGTTACAACAAATTTTTTTTCAGTTGGCTACAAACCCTCCTCAGATGGCCAAAGGTTGCTGGGTACCTCTTTATTTGAACAGACCACGAAAATACCCCTAAAACTGGTGCCAACTCCGTCAGGCTTTCCGAGGGGTTTCACCTTGCCAATGAAACCACCACCAACTTGCTATTGCTAATAGTTTAGCTTCCTCCGCTGACAGTTTGCCAGGGGACTGAAACACTGGGCGCCAACTAGCAGTCCTCCGCTTAGCAGCACGCGTAACCGCACTCCTTCACGCGTTTCTGTGTGAGCCGTATGTGAAGTACCCACTGTATAACCCCATCGGTGACATTTTAAGTTAGCGGCGGACTGAGCTTACGGTAATGTTCTCAGCTCAGTTACACCCACACCCCCCGCCCTTCAGACGACCCCATTCCCAACCCCACAAACATTCAGGGAGCAGTCAACCAGAACAATCAGGCCAGACTCCTGTGGGGCTTCCTACTCCGGATAAGCCAGGGGCAGGGACACCCATGTCTGGGGCTGGCATGCGTGCGTGTGTGCGCGCGTGTGCACGTGAGTGCGTGTGAGTGAGTGAGAATGTCTGAGAGAGACAGACGGAAACAATGACGGCTGAAGGGTATGAAACATCAGAAAGTAATGCCATATGCAAAGTGACAGAAATCGAGAATGAGAGTGGACTCTGTGTAGTACCCATTTTCAGTTACTATCAATTTTTTGAATCAAAATCTTCCCCAGCAGAGAAAATCCCCCAAGATAAACAACACATTTTTCAATGTGACTCATAGCAACACTGTCGGTCAACCGTAACTGTATCTCATAGGTCCCTAAAATATTCCAGTGACAAAAACGATTAACACACTAGGGTGTATCTCGAATGGCACCCTAGCATCTACACTTGTGACTGGGCTGCAAAAGGCTCTGGTCAAAAGTAGTGCACTCTGTAGGGAACATGGTACAATTGGGGCTGCAAACCTGGTGAAAAGACTTGCTCTGGTAGCAAAATCACATCAGAGGGACTCAAGTGGAAAGAGACATTTCATTATTTCTGAGAGCAACGATGCAGGCTATATTAACAGAAATACTCTTTGCACTTAAGATTGTAATGTTGGACATTCACTGTGAGAACAGAAAACGATTTACAAAAGAATGACTACTGTATCGTAAACCTTTCTGAATGCATACACAAGTGTACTCAGATACATACAAAATCCAAAAGGCACGGGACGAAATCTACCACCAAGCTGGCAAAAAAAAAAAAAAACGCCGTCTTTCTAAAGTCATCAGGCGCGGCACACAGAGGGGTAGTCGACTGACTGAGTCTTTCTGTGTGCTGCCATTTTGTGATTCCTTCAGATGCCAATGCGGTCTGCCCAGGAATGCCAAGGGTGTTGTCATGGATATGACTGAGCCTTATTAACAGCCATATTCCAGTGCCTCTTTACAAAAGAGCCACTCTCACAACAAGAATTCGTCTAGCCGGCTGGGGGTTTTACATCTTACTGCACTTTCTACTTGCTTGCTTTTTCAGTTTTCGCCCAATTTGTTTTCTCTTCTTCCCAAGACTCTGGCAGTCACCCTGGGTAAATTGCAAAGAAAATCGCAACCCTCCCTTCACGGCGTCCTTTTCCTCTACTGAAATGTGCACACTAGTTTGAAAAAAGGCACATAATAATCCTGCTTGGGGGGTTTTGATTCGGGGGGTGGGGGTGGGGGGGGTTGTTTTCATTCACATTTTCCACTGAGTCAGATGTGAGCCAGGAGAGGGAGGGGGTCGGGCCTGGCACTGTGCTTCATTTCAGGTCTGACTGCTCCCTCGGTCTTTGTGTCCACCTCCTCCCCATGTCCCCTTCCCACCCCCCTCCCTTTCTGTTGCTAAAACACTGCAGTGTGAAGACATTCAGCAAAGAGCTAGCTTCCCTGTGTCTGTTCCCTTGATGATGAAGCTAAAGAGGTAGGGAGTGCTTGGCAGGCAGAAGAGGAAGCAACAAGCTAGCTTCTGCACTACCTGCATGTTAGCTAACAGTCACGCTGCTAGCTAGCGCATTACAACTAGTAGCATTCACCACTCCCCCTCAAGATTTGTTCAATCTTAACAAAACCATCTACAGGACGAAATAATACCCACATGAACAATTAAGCAACATCAATCTGCAAAAGAGTGGAAAGGGAGAGAGAGGGAAAATGAGAGAGGGAGCAAAGAAGCAGTGAGAAGAGGGAAAGGGAAACTCCAGTTTTTTCTACAGGTTCCAAATCCTTCTTGTAGGACACCTATTCATTTCTGTGAAGTAGCTGTGAGTCTCATTTAGATGTATTTCACCATTTATATTAAATAAAAAAGGTAGGAAAAAAGGAAGACAGTACAAGGCATTGAAAAACATTAAGAGGGGTTGCATTTGACAGCACTGCACACAGTGTGAGTGGGTGTGTGTCTGCGTGTGTGTGTATGGGGTGTTTATGAATATAGAAGTGTGTGTGTGTAAGTGCTTATGTACCACAAGTTTCTATGCAACGCAGCTGCACATTTGAGTGAGCGTGTGTATGTGTGTCTAGTGAGTGCAAGAGAAAGCAATCTATTGCTCATGTTCTGAGAGACTGTGGCCTCATTACATGTCGAAACTGTATTCACAAATTGGTGAGTTTGTGTCCGTGTGTGTGTGTGTCCGTGCGTGTGTGTGCGCGTATCTGTATGTCCGCTTGTGTAAGAGATCACAGTAAGTGTGTGGGAGTTGTTTAAAAAGCTCTCTAGAAAGATAAGAGAGAAGGGAGAGAAAGAAAAGCGGGGTAAAAAAGGACAGAAAAAAAGGGGGGTAGAAAGACACGGCGGTAGAAAGGGGGGAAGAAAGGGAGGTAGAGAGAAAAGGGAGGGAGGTAGAGAGAGGGAGAGAAAAAGAGAGGCTAAAGGATAAAGTTGCCCTATCCTTGTCAAGGATGATGTCATGACAACATGTCCAATGCAGTTCCATGCTGTTGTTAGGATGTAGTTAGCTGGCTGACATGTTGCTACTTGACCCGACTCGCTGCCCTACTTAGCTCGAACACAGTGATTCAGACGTCCAATCAGGGACGCATACGCCTCAGTGATTCACCAGTAGCTATCAACTTAATTGGCTGGTTGGTGAGTACAAGGCTGCATTCAAAACAGGCCCTTATATCCCTACAGTGCAGGACCTTTGACAAAAGGGCCTACAGGTGCCAATCCAGAGTAGGGCTCAATATTGGCACAATGGGGCCATTTGGGATGCATGCCAGGGACCAGGTTATAATGTCCCGGTAGAGATTATTCTCTGTTCTTAGTAGTGATCTTCTGCTAAGGTAAAGCAGTGTTAAACAGCTACGTGGGCATTAACCTACTGTGCCATGTAGTAGATGTGGTACCACACACACACACACATTCTTTTTCATTAATTGCAAAGACATCATTGGAACACAAGTGTACCCTAACCCTAACCCCCTAACCCTAACCCAAAAAAAAACATTTTAACACTAACCCTAAAACTAACCCTAACCCCAAAACTAACCCTAACCCCAAAAGCTAAACCTGACCCTAACTCATAGACCTTAATGCCTAACCTTAACCATAATTCAAAACCACAAAATAACCTTAAGTCCAAACCTAAAAGGAATTTTAATACATGTGAGCTCTGGGAAATCCTCTACCTTACCCTCGCCTTAATATGCTGTTGTGTCTGTGGGACAACATACAGTTGTACTCAAAAGTGTGCATACCCTTGGAGAATTGGTAATATATTTACCATTTGTAAAGAAAACACAAGAAAACTCATTTGTAAAGTGAGCAGGCAAAACACATTTTATTTCTTATGGGATTCACAGTAAACTGTAGGTCATAACAGAATGGCACAATCATAAAACAAAACATGGCAAAAAAGAAAAAAATGAACTGACCCCATTCAAAAGTCTGCATACCCTTAGTTCTTAACACTGTGTATTGCCCTGTTTAGCATCAATGACAG
The DNA here is from genome assembly GCA_016801175.1 of Esox masquinongy. Lineage (NCBI taxonomy): Eukaryota > Metazoa > Chordata > Actinopteri > Esociformes > Esocidae > Esox > Esox masquinongy. Next base: position 21,515 of record JACXGI010010128.1, read on the forward strand.
CGTGCAGTCTTTTGTAATACTTGTCTATGAAGCCCCGAATTCTTGCAGGTGGAATAGCTGCCCATTCGTCTTGGCAAAATGCCTCCAGGTCATGCAAAGTCTTTGGTCGTCTTGCATGAAACGCACGTTTGAGATCTCCCCAGAGTGGCTCGATGATATTAAGGTCAGGAGACTGTGATGGCCACTCCAGAACCTTCACCATTTTCTGCTGTAACCACTGGAGGGTCAGCTTGGCCTTGTGCTTAGGGCCATTGTCATGCTGGAAAGTCCAAGAGCGTCCCATGCACAGCTTTCGTGCAGAAGAATGCAAATTGTCTGCCAGTATTTTCTGTTAACATGCTGCATTCATCTTGCCATCAATTTTCACAAGATTCCCCATGCCTTTAGAGCTCACACACCCCCAAAACATCAATGAGCCACCACCGTGCTTCACAGTGGGGATGGTATTCTGTTCAATATAGGCCTTGTTGACCCCTCTCCAAACATTGCGCTTATGGTTGTGAGAATGAAGCTCTATTTTTATCTCGTCACTCCAAATTAGTGTGCCAGAAGCTGTGAGGCGTCTCAAGGTGTTGTCGGGCATATTATAACCGGGCTTTTTTGTAGCATTGTCGCAATAAAGGCTTCTTTCCGGCAACTCGACCATGTAGCTCATTTTTGTTTAAGTATCGTCGTATTGTGTTCCTTGAAACAACCACACCGTCTTTTTCCAGAGTAGCCTGTATTTCTCCTGAGGTAACCTGTGGGTTTTTCATTGTATCCCAAACAATTCTTCTGACAGGTTTGGCTAAAATCTTTCTTGGTCTACCTGAACTTGGCTTGGTATCAAGAGATCCCCGGATTTTCCACTTCTTAATAAGTGATTGAACAGTACTGACTGGCATTTGCAAGGCTTTGGATCTCTTTTTATATCCTTTTCCATCTTTATTAAAGTTCCATTACCTTGTTACGCCGGTCTTTTGACAGTTCGTTTCTGCTCCCCATGGCTCAGTATCTAGCCTGCTCAGTGCATCCATGTGAGAGCTAACAACCTCATTGACTATTTATACACAGACACAAATTGCAATTTAAAAAGCCACAGGTGTGGGAAATTCACCTTTAATTGCCATTTTCACCTGTGTGTGTCACCTTTTGTGTCAGTAACAGGGCCAAACATTCAAGGGTATGTAAACTTTTGATCAGGGCCATTTGGGTGATTTCTGTTATCATTATGATTTAAAATGGAGCCAAACAACTGTGATAATAAATGGCTTCATATAATCACCATCCTTAAATAAAATAGTTTTTTTGCATGATCAGTCATATTTTCAAAATCAATGCCAAAATTTCATAATTTCTGCCAGGGTATGCAAACTTATGAGCAAAACTGTATCTTGGTGCCACTTGCTAACTTGAAGCAGACGTCTTCGCTAGAAGTTCCAGTGTTAACTCAAACTAACATTGAAAAACCATCAAGTATTTAAACAAAATTAGTATAGGGATTTAAGCAATCTACAAAAATACCTACAGCACCCCCAAGAAAAACAATTACGGACATACGACGCATGCCCGTTGCCTCGCGTGAAGCGCATACAGTATCATTCAGCTTTTTTGGAGCTGAAGTTGGCGATTTGGATATTGCACATGTCAATACTGCAATTTCGATTATATTACGATTAACTGTGCAGCCCTACTGCCCATCTCATAACTCTCTCACTACAACAATGTCACACACTATTACCACGTCAACGGTCAGTAGAGTATCAAACCAATCAATCACATTTATTTACAAAGCCCTTTTTACATCAGCAGTTGTCACAAAGTGCTTTTACAAAACCCCCAGTCTGAAACTCCAAGGAGCAAGCAACAACAGTGAAAACACCCTAAGAGGGCCCGAAATTTAGGAAGAAACCTAGAGAGGAACCAGGCTCGGGAGGGTGCCCAGTCCTCTTCTGGCTGTGCCGGGTGAACATTTTAAGAGTACAAGTTGTAATAATTAATTAATAATAGATGATGAAAATCTATTACCTGAACATCTGCATGTTTTTGTCAGGACAATAAAATATATAATAAAGATTAGAGGGTACAGAGTAGAGAATTTAGTGGAGTGCAGGTCAGAGAGGATACAGTAGAGTACAAAGAGTAGAGTTGATAGAGTACAGAAAAGAGAGAACAGAGGTTGATTACCAAGACGACAGTAATACACAGTATAACTCAGAGTAGAGCCAGACCAATTCAGCTGACCAATGAAATCAGACAATTATAGCCTCACAAAATCACAAAAACATTTGCATTTGGCATTTTTTCCACCAATAATGGGCTAATATTATATTCATAGAAGATCACTTCTAATGTGTTCTTAAATGTCATAAATTACAGGAAAAGTCTGAATGCCATACTCCTTGCAAGTGGAGGGCGCACAAAGTACTGAAAACAAGGGTGACAATAAATTGGGAGAGAAATGTAAAATTTTGGTGGTACCCCTATTTCATTAATGAATTCCACATCAGAAAATTACAACAGGGTTGTTTATTTTGCAGCCTTTCTTGGTCATCTTTATCAAGGGTACCAATCACCTGGGAGGTGGCTATAAAGTGTATCTGAAATAAACGCTGGGCTGTGAATGGCCCCCAAGCAAGAGTGTTGCCGTATAAAGGGGACATGGTGGCCTTGGCAGTTGGTACCACACATCTTGAGACGAAGTAAGACAGGAGGAGCTCTTCTCAACACTTCTTAGGCTCCGGCTTGGAGGGAATGGGGCTGCTTATTTGGTGCTGTAAAACATACAGCCATCATGAATATTAACCGACGGGGGAGCTCTGAACATTCCCCGGGCTTATCATGTCAAAGCCATAGTGCACAGGGGGAGTTTCTGGAGGGAAAATCTAACCATCCACAATAAGCTGTCCTCCTTAATTGCTTTATTGTGAACACTTTAACAACTGGTTAAAGCCCTGGGGAGCGCAGGAGGGTGAGGAGCGAGACGCTAGCTCACACAGCCCAGAGTCACGCACACAGCCTACATTTTAACACACACAAATAGCACTAATCAGCAGAATAACCGCCAGGATTCTGACACCAGTGTCTGTGTGTGTGTGTGTGTGCGTATGCGTGCTACTATACTTGTGGGAATCAGTGTAGCACCTGACCATGGCAAATCTGGGGAAGTGAGGACTGACCAATTATCTGTCTCATTTTCACTCTGCCTCATTTTCATTCTGCCTCCATTCCTCAATAACAATATGCCTCAATTCCATCTGCATCACTGGTAGCCATTCATCTGGTTTGTTTCAGTTTAGCAGGCTAATGATTCCTTAGAGCAAAGTGACATAGCCTGACCCCTCTCCAGACCTTGGCTCAAAGAATTTTCTCTGAGCTTAATTGAGCTTACCTGGCTTAATGACAGACCAACAGAACATTCCCAAAATGGATAACCCCACTCATAGGGCACATCAAGCAGGCTAGAATAACTATGTAAAGAATTTATATGATTTGAAGAACCATTTGAAAAACTTTGAAAGTTGTCTTTTTCAAATATTTGGACACATGGATTTTCCAGCTAAATTCTAACTCCATTCAATGATTAAGGTAAACCAAATGAACAAAACACAAAATAAAAACTTTGAAACCATTTATGCAGCCTTCCATAAAGATTACAAACTTAGTTTGGTTTAGTCGTAACCATATGGACCCGTGGTAACATCATGTAAAGATCAAGACATATCCAAGGATAAGAAAGATTATTAATGCACCAGAGTTTGGAAGGGGTTAAAAATACATTTCCTAGTCATTTGAAGTGAATAATTTCACTGTCCGACAGATCATCTACAACTGGAGAAAAACCCACACCACAGGCAATCTACATAGGACTGGTCGTTCTACCAAATTCAGCTCAAGAGTTGACCGAAAGTCAAAGATGGAGTTGTTTGATCCTTAATGCCAGACATCATGTTTGGCAAAAACAAAATATAGCTTTTGAACAGAAGAACCTCATACCAACCATAAAGCATGGAGGAGGTGGCCTTATGGTTTGGGGCTGCTTTGCTGCCTCAGGGAAACAGGACAATCTTGCAGCAGGACAATGATCCAAAACACAAATGCAAAGCTACAGCAGAATGGTTCAAAAAGAAGAACTCCAGGATTATGGAAGAATCATGTCAAAGCCAAAATCTCAATCCTATCAAAATCCTCTGGGGGGGGGGACTTAAATCAGACTCGGCAGGTCGGGGGGTGGGGGCTGTTGAAGCTACCAGCTATTGAAGCTAGGAGTGAACTTATTTTTCCCACAATATGAAAATGCATTTCTGTTGATTTCTGGTGAATAAACAATTGCAACATCAACAGTGTTGAAGTGAGGATCACTTATCCATGTCCAAATATGACCATCATCTAACTGGCTGCCCGGAGTTCTGTCACAGAACTTCTAAAAATCCCGCTAATAACAGGCCGCAGTAACTACACGTCTAGCCCACATGCAGCCTCGTCACACATTGCTTAGTATGTGTTTTTGGTTCCCCCACCGACTCTCTTCTTATGCAGCTGTGGCACAGCACTCCGCAGTACACAAAAAACAGACATTCAGACACACTGCACACAAGCTGACTGCCACCTGGCCTGTGGTGAGAGGAGAGGGTAAGAAGGGGTCCAAGCAGCCGTCTATGCCCCCCTTTCCTGAATTCCTCTCCCTGTCTGAGACACTTCCAGGCAGCCAGCCCACCAGCATCCAGCCAGCCTACAACCCCACACAAGACCTTCTGGGTCTGGGTCGGTGTGTGTTGGGGGGACAGACCTCGTTTAAAACTACACAGCGTTTCACTTTATTGGTCAAAAGAAGCATTTCAGAATGGACACTAGGATGTGGAAAGCAAATCACTTTCAGGACATTGCGATGAAACCACCCGAAGAAAACTTCTGGGCCCGGTACCGCATGTTTAGCCTGTCTGGGTTGACTCAGAATGGCATGGGTTTAGTCCATCAGGGTTGAGTCTGAATGGCATGGGTTTAGTCCATCAGGGTTGACTCTGTACGGCACGGGTGTAGTCTGTCTGGATTGATCCTGTATGGCACATGTTTAGTCTGTCTGGGTTGACTCAGAATGGCATGGGTTTAGTCTGTCTAGGTTGACCCTGTATGGCTCAGGTTTAGTCTGTCTGGGTCGACCCAGTATGGCACAGCTTTTGTCTGTCTGGGTTGACCCTGTATGGCACATGTTTAGACTGTCTGGGTTGACTCAGAATGGCATGGGTTTAGTCCGCATGAGTTGACTCAGTACAGCATGGGTTTAGTCTATCTGGGTCAACCCTGTATGGCACAGGTTTTGTCTGTATGGGTTGACTCGGAACGGCACATGTTTAGACTGTCTGGGTTGACCCTGTATGGCACAGGTTTTGTCTCTCTGGGTTGACCCTGTATGGCACAAGTTTTGTCTGTATGGGTTGTCTCTATATCGCACCTGTTTAGTCTGTCTGAGTTGACTCGTTTTAGTGCAATCGTGCCATTCCAACCCTTCACACACGTACATATACATACATACATACTGTACAAACATACAAGATAATGAAGTTGCAGGCCCATAAGCAGCTAGGGGGTTGTGGAATTCATGTAGGAGAGCAGCCTAATGTGAATGCTCTGATGTTAACGGAGCAAAGCACAGTTTTGAGAGGGAGCAAAAAAATAGATTTCATTGTGGTTAGCCAAGTTAAATACAGTATTAAGCTCCTTGTCGTAGCAGTTAGCCATGAGCATGGTATGCTCAGTTAAAGCGTGACCATATTCAATTTGTGGGAGACAACTTGGAGACAGAACTTGGAGACAGAAAAAAGCGAAATGTTAACGAATTACTTTTACGTTTTGCTCCAGAAAGCTCTCCTGTGGTGATTTGTTGACTAACCCAGGTCACTGAGATAAACTAGTTTAGGTGTTGCATTCGCCATGATGTTGGTGACTTTTTCTGTCCTTCTTGCAAAGGCTTGACATAAATTTATGACAATTGTGTGCAATTATTTACCTCTTAAATAGGTACTACCGAATGTGCAAAAAATGTATAGGTATTTTTTGGCACCGAATTTTAATTGAAGTATAGGTTTTCGTGACATCCTTACTCCCTTGTGCTTCCCTTTCTACTCTCAGTCCAAAAGCACAGCGAGAGTGGGTTGATCTCTCAAAACGAGGTCATCTAAAACCAAGCAGCAGACGGGCAGTAGAGCAGAACAGCCATCCACAGGAAAAAGAAACAACAAAAGATTGCGCCACAATGTCAACATAAAGAAGAAAATATATTAAAAATCAAGTGGAGAAGGATGGAGGAAAGACTAGAGAGCAAAACATGGTAGAGTGTAGAGCCTGGGCCATTAAGGACTGGAGAGTAGAGCATATGAGCTGGGTTTATATAGACTGGAGAGTAGAGTGTGTAAACTGGGTCTATATAGACTGGAGAGTAGAGTGTGTAAACTGGGTCTATATAGACTGGAGAGTAGAGCGTGTAAACTGGGTCTATATAGACTGGAGAGTAGAGCGTGTAAACTGGGTCTATATAGACTGGGGAGTAGAGCGTGTAAACTGGGTCCATATACAGGTGCTGGTCATAAAATTAGAATATCATCAAAAAGTTCATTTATTTCAGTAATTCCATTCAAAAAGTGAAACTTGTATAATGTATACATTCATTCCACACAGACTGATATATTTCAAGTGTTTATTTCTTTTAATTTTGATGATTATAACTGACAACCAATGAAAACCCCAAATTCAGTATCTCAGAAAATTAGAATATTGTGAAAAGGTTCAATATTGAAGACACCTGGTGCCACA
>JACXGI010010129.1:11115-28562 GCA_016801175.1 Esox masquinongy
GGGGGGGGGGGGGGGGGGGGGGGGGGGGGGGGGGGACCAGGGCCGGGTTAGCGTCTGGGTCCGTATATGGCTGCTGTTATAGCTTGATTTTAACAACAAGATATTCCTCACAGGACGGGGCTGGTGTCAACAGGGGATCAGGGGATGCAGTACCTGAGCATGTGTCTGAGACTGGGTCAGTTCAAACTCTTCCAGGCGCAACGACTTGGTGAAGGTGACATGGAACAGACTCATGGCAGCCACCCTGTTGCACTCGCCACGCACTCTGGATAAGGCAGAGATCACCTCGGGCTTGGTGAGCAGGGAGTGGAAGGCAAAGGCAGCGCGGTTCTTTTCAAAGGGGTAGGGAGGGACAGGGACTAAGCCTGCGGACATGCAGAGGGGGAGGAGATCACAGCATCACAGATCAGCTCAGACGTGATGGTCAGCAGACACACTAGAACCAAAGGTAATAACTCTGGTTGCCTACTTACATTTACATCTACAGAGAACAAGCTTTGTTTTTGAGAAAACTAAATGGTAGAAACAGACTAGGTACAATTAAAGAGGGCAGAGATGGTTTTGCCCTGTTGCTTTGGGCTCGAGGCAAGGTAGAGCCTGCTGCTGAGACCATATAAAGAAGGGAGATAATGGAGTGCAGTATGTTTGCCCCACATGCCCAATGTCTTCCTTGTTTACATCCAACCTCCTGGTTATTGGTGGACTGTAGCTCACCGCAACCAACACTCAGTCTGGAATAATTACATGCTGGGTTGTCTGGTGGCTAACGTTATCAAGCTCAATTGAGCAAGCGCCATCAGGATTCCAAAAAAGGAAGCATTTAAAAGTCCTTAAAAGTGTAACCGCCCACTCATAAGGAGCAGCACAGTAGCCTAGATGTCAAAACCGTTGAGTAACAAAAGGTTGGTTCAAATCCCGAGACGACTGTCAAAAAAACTCTAAAACCTATTGTTCTGTCCTTGACCAAAACAGGTGCTGTAAATAAAAATGTGTTCTTAGCATACTTACCTGGTAAAGTAATGGTATAAAAAAAGGAAAAAACACATCTCATCAGTGCATTCCTACCAGGTACACATTGATCACAGAACCAACACATACAATAGGTGTCTATCATTTAACAACCTTCCACTGTGAAGTCTTTCTTGAAATGTTCCCATAGTAGCTACTTCTCTCTCTAATAGTGGAGCTCACCTTTCTGTGGCACACGTTCTGGCTCTCTCTGGGGCAGCGTGATGTGGGGAAACTCCTCTGGGTTGGTGAAGACAACCCGATCGAAGCTGATCCGGTTCATGGTGCGGTCATACTCCAGACTGATCTCTCTCTCCAGTCGTACAATACAGTCCCGCAGCCTGCGACCACAACAGCAGATTTACTAGACAGCGTATACACCAAGCAGTCTCCTGACGTTCATATCTCGCTCTTACTCATCAAATAGACAGCCTCCTGCTCAGTCTGATTTACACTGTACAATATTAGCATGTGTGATAGTATTCCACGACACCTGTGAAACAACAAGGGTTATCCCTCACAGTTTAAGTCTGAGGCCAGGTGTGGAGAGGGCATGCTCTTTGACACGGGCAAGGCTTTGGGCGTTCAGAGACGGGTTGCCGCTCCACACTGGCATACAGTCTACAGACAGGTGGTAGAGCAGCAGTGCTTCTGTGTTCTGTCTCCAGCGCTGGGCAAACTGCACCCGCTGGGCAAACAGGCTAGGGTCCTCTGCACTGAACAGCAGCCTGATTCTGGGGACCCAGTACTGGGTGGCTGTCAGCAGGAACACCCCTCCTAAAAGCAAGAAGATGGAGAGGGGTTTAGAGTAAGAATGTGACTTCAAGAACGTGTTGCATTGACACATGTAAAGTGGTAACCGATTATTAATTGCCTTTAGATTTCTGTCCTCCGTTAAGGACCGGTTTTCCCTCAGCATCTCGCACTCTACCGTTCTTGTCAGATTTCTGGACCAAATAAACTTTTTTCTCCTGGTTGTAGTCAAGAACCCCAACCAACTGCCAGCGGTACTCAAGGGTGGGGCTTTTGGGGTCATCTACAGAACAACAGAAGACAAGAGAGAGGAAACAGTCAAAACAATATGTTTTGTTCTCTTGACGAAGAATAACAATCTGTTCCCTACAACAGACACTACCTATTGGTTAGCAATATTTCCATTTGACACCTCCGGAAAAAGCTGTTTCTAATTAGAAGGCACAGTCAAAGCAGTGACCTGGTGGTATCTTGTCCGTGGTGGGAAGCAGAGCAATGCCAGGTATTGGTTTACGATCAGTTAATCCTTTCTCATATCCCAGGGCAAGCCAGTCTTCAGGAGTGCGACAGTCAAACTCCTCATTGTCAAAGACCTGGAGGAAAACCCAAGACATACGAGTGAATCAAGGCCAACATTACAATAGTGTTTAATGGGAGGAGAATACATGAGGAGCTTACTTCCAGAGGCAGGTAGTTTGAGACAGGTGGTAGTGGATTCTCTAGGGTGGTCACGTCTTGCTCACTGCTCTGGTGTCGAGGTAGCAGGAGGTTGGAGTCTATGCCTTTCTCTTTCAGGAGCTGGGCAATGTCCAGCTTTAGATACTCTCGTCTGCGCCTGAGAAAAAAAAACAAAGCGCGTATACCGGTAAGTATAAAGCGTGAATGCTTTCGTTTCTTTTGGGGGCTCTAGGCTAGACTTTATAAGAACTGATTGCGAATGTTTTTAGACCATGGAAAGAATGAAATAATAATCTGCACATGCCAAATTCAGTGTGTATCTGGTGAATCAATCAACTCAATATATTCTATAAAGCCCTTTTTACAGCAATTGAAACTGCTAATACATATATCAAGCCTAAAATCCCAAAGAACAAGCACCTTGTCTCCCTCTCCTCCTGCCAGGCGCAGGGAGAGGGTTCAGTGAGCTGTCTGGACTGCTAAAAGCTACTACTGAATCACAGTAAATACTTTACTTGCTGTTGTTTCTCTGAAATTTGTTGAGACTGCAATGCTCTTTTCAAGTGACACATTCATGCACTAGTAACTGAAGCTAAGACATGGCCTGAAGGTAAGATGTGGTATGAAGGTAGGATGTGGTCTGAAGATAGCATGTGGATATTGGTTACACCAACCCATGCTACTGTTACAAGACATATGCCACTGTTACAAGACATATGCCAGCTCACACCTCTCTATCTCTATCTTGCGGGGACACTCTCCAGGCCGACTGTGGTAGGGCATCTGGACCTTGGCTGTGTAACCAGCAGAGGAGAAGTCAGTCTGCTGCTGTAGCTGAATGGTGGGTCCGTGCCTGTCCATCTCAACCAAGCTGTGCAGGTCAGACGGAGTCTGGAAGGTGGTTACTGAGGAACAGAATATACATAGGGAAAACAAAAACAATGTTAATGAAATGCAAAGTAGTTACGTATTTCAATGTGATGTTCATCGTCCAACAGAGGCCCACGGTAACAGTCTCACCTCTTGGAGTGTTAGACTCATAGCCTGCTTGGCACAGTAAACTCTGTTGGGTCTCTGGCCCCTCTGTATAACACTGACACATTGATAGGCAATTAACGTATGCTCATAATGGAATATCATATTCTATAAAGCTTGCATTTAAAAGTTGTGTTTTGGGCTGAGCCCTGTCTAAAGGACTCTCATTGTGTAGGCACCCTAGCTGAGTGAATGAGTACCCTTATTGTTACCTGGGCATATGGTTTGGCAGCCGTAGTGATGAGCTCAGAGTAGTATCCTTTCTGCTCCATCACAGGATACTTCCTGAGAGGGGGGGGGTTGCTCCTGTAACTTTGCAGTGGGGGTAACTTGTGTACTGCAGGTTTGCTAGGGGGGTGTGGCACGAACGCAGCAACCCTATGCACATGGTTTTGATGCACCTGCTCTGGTTCCATCTTCAGGAACACATCTGTAGATATTTGCCTTACCAATAAAAGAATCATCCAAAGAAAACATTTCAGAATGCACTTATTGGTGCAGGTTTGTATATTTTTTTCAATGTCTAAGTTTAAACCCATTCTTTTAATGTGCTATTGCAAATGCACAATTTGTTTTCCTAGCTATGAAATAACCAGTTAAAACCCATTCTTTTAATGTGCTATTGCAAACGCACAATTTGTTTTCCTAGCTATGACATAACCAGCAAACCAGATAACGTTTAAAATACACAACAGAAGCACTTCAATGGACATCGCATGCCATGGACTCTACTGTAATAGGGCATAGTAAGCATTGTTCAGGAATGCTCAGGCACTTCATGTGTTTTTATTTAACCGATCTGTGGAAGAACAGTTGTGTTGAATTTAGGCAATCACTGAGCAGAACAATGTATCTAGTAAACTAACTTAAGTGAATCGTTTTTTTGTCTCAAAATCAGGAACAGGGTTTTCTGGCAACCCTGTTGCTACGTTAACGTAAAGTGTCTTCGAACGTCTGTTTTTTTGCGGACTGACAAGCAGGTTGGTTAGTACAGTACTGTAGTGACTAGCGTAGCTACCTTGCTAGCTACAGTATAGTACTAATGAAACAGGATTTAGGCCACGCTACATGATAGTGTAATACAGTACAGAACATAGAAACGTTCCATCAAGCGTTTTATATTTAACAACATTACACTTTAAATATATGTAGGAGATGCTATGGATTTTCAGAGATTAAACTTGCCAATTGTTGTTAACTTTGAATTCACCTTCAACTTCCCTCTGTGCGCTGAAATCTCGGTTTCCAAGTGCACTAATACTAGTTTACTAGCTAGCTCAGGACGCGGCAACGGTTGTCAAGGAGGTTCTCCTGAACTGCGGAGCATGTGATTCTCCAATCTCTGATTTACTGCAGTGAGTAGGCTACTCCAGAGTACGTTTTTAGACTCTACATGTACATTTAAATAGGAAGAATATGTGTACGAAAGAAAGATTTAGAAATTACCTGCAATTATGTTATAAATAGGAAATGAGAGAATCCAAGCGATCATTTAGCAATGACAAGAGTAACCTATTCCCAACATTTCTAAAGTAGGCGCTAGAAAGTGATTTGCTCCAAATGTTTACCAAAAACGTGGAGTTAAATACAGTGTTATTTTAAAAGATTTGGGAGGCTGTGTTCTGTAACACATTAGTCAATATCATTATCGTCATATCATTTCAGACATAGAAATTGGGTGTGCAGGCTCACTCGGCTTATAATAATAGAAATTCAATGGTAGTTCTTTCTAATGGGCAAAATTCTAAAAGCCACAGGCCCCAAACATCCTGAACCCACCACAGCATTGTGTAACTGCACAAATGAGTTGTTACATGTGTTTGTCACTTACAGAGCAATCCTGCAGATTGGGACAGAGATTGAGATGTGACACAGGTAGAGGGCTGGGAGGGGGTCTTCTGTTCAGCATCCATGTGAAAATCACAAGTGAGGCTGTATGATCATCCACAACCACTCTAATGTATTGTTTGTAGAGAGGGAACATCTGGGGCCAGGGGTCTGGGTAATTCATCCTCCAATGACAAAGTCTCAAACATCATCACTTTCTTTCATCATCACTTTCTCCCCTCCCAAAATGTTGTCATATCCAATTGTTCCTGCTGTCTTGTCGCTACAGGAGAGAAAGAAAATTGAAGATTGTGGCATGTCTTCCTACCAGGCATCCACGCCAAGCCATTCTACTACACTGCACTTCCACTTTTTACATTCAGTGTCATGTCAGTAGGGCAAAATAAGGTAATTGAATATCTTATAAAATTCACAATGAAAAACATCCGGACTAGAGGTCTTGCCATCCACTCTAAGGTATAGATTGTTTCTTATATTTCTACCAGAGATCCTTGCATTTAGTACATCAGGATCCTCTTGGTTCAGAGAGTTAAGATTACATTCCTTCAAAAACCTCTGCATGTTTTATTGGTTAGGGTCTGCTTTTGACATATAAAGGGTATTGTAAAAGGGAATCAGTCATTAATGACCTTGGGAAGGGAGAGTACTTCCCCATTCAGACGTTTAAATCTGTGGATCCCACAGTCACACTTAGATTGACACAGCTGTCTGGACAATAGTTGGTGTGGTTTGTCGCTAAATTCAAAATATTTTGTTTGGTATAAAGTAAATATAGAAACCTGTTACTGGAGAGATTCCGATTGTAATCATAATCTCAAAATTGTTTTTTTTTGTTTATTCAGAGTTGATACGGAGCTTCCAATCAGGATCAAATCGTGAGGACATGCTTTCTTGTCTGACAACAGTTAACTTTTACAGGCGCCCAATCACGGCTGAGAGTCGCTAGAGAGTGATGAGTGAAAGATTCCCTGCTGACAATGCCACCCTCCTCCCCTGCCGATGCCACGGGTCAGCAAGAAGGGCTAGTCAAGGCTTGAACCAAACCTCACTTTAATAGAACACATCATGTCCATTCCTTCTTTTAGTGCTGACCATCGTGCTTTAACTTCTGATAACACTGACCCCTCTGTGACATGTCTGCAAATGATGACCAAACCTATCTGTGGCGCTCAGTCCCTGTGTGAATGACCTCAATAAGGAAATAACCCACATCTGATGACGCTGTTTCCATTATCAGAGCCGTCAGCTGTTTGATGCTGAAATTCTTTCATGGCCTGTGTGGCTCACTAATCATTAGCAGTTGTCTGATCCTGTAGAGGAAATCTGTGAGAAGGGTAACCCAAAAGGATCCAAAGAAAACCATAAGGCCCAGAGCCTCTGATGGGGTGAGGGTCCTGCAACATGGCGGACTGCCAGGCGGGTCTTTGGTCAGAGCTGTAGCCAGAATCCACCACTGCGCCAGTGTTGGTCGGACAGATGTGTGGTTAGCAGCACTCGGTGTGTGGAGCTGATTAAAGTCTAACAAGTTTGTCACAGCTTTGATCCACCCAGCAGCCCCTCTCCCAGTCCCTCTCTCCCTGGAGTGGCCCAGCGGCCGTCCCCATATTAACCAGCTGGCGTACCCTCAACTATGAAACGCCTGTGTTCACCTCCGCGCCCACCCACCTCTGTCATCCCGTCCCTTGCATCTCTCACCCTGGATCTGTCGTCAGCTCCCACCCGCCTCGCTTGGCTCCCCCTCGCTGTTCCTCCCTCTCTTCTGCTTTTAAAAACGTTGGTCTGCAGTGGGGTCATGCCTCCATGAATGGGACTTCCATTTTACAGTAATGAGAGCAGCATGTGCCGCTGCTAACTTTAGCTCCTCCTGATGACCAGATGTTGGCTGGTGTGATCAAACACTGCCGACTCCCCCCACAGCGGTGTCACATTGTTGGGGAACCGTGAGGACCGAGTGGTCACAGTCACACATATACCCGCACTTTCTTTTCCTTATAAAACCTAAATGGCAACGACTGTTGACACACCCTTGTGTATTTTAATGTGCATTATACTAGCACGCCTGTTTGCGTAACAGGGCATGAACGAAATTAGGCATCTATAGTTGAGTATTCTAGGTATTATTTCTCTTGTAACATTACAATGTAAAATGCATTTTGTTTTAAATTCTGATCTAAATTATGCATTTTGTTTGTATTTCCATTCAAGGGTTCCGCACTGACATGATGAAGCTGCGGTGAACTTCACCAGAGATAGAGACATCCCTTATCTTGGTGAGATTGACAGTAAAAGTTGTCAGCAGTCCACACCTGGACACACTTTAGAAAATGGTCACACCTTGGATTTTTACAACCAATCAACTATTGGAACACATCATTTTCAAAGCAGTCATATTTACGAGGCGTATACTCACGGCAAAAACAGCAATGCACTACGCCAATATCATTATCTGGTAGTTAATGGACGGAACGGATACACCGTTAGGGCAGAGACCGTCGCATGAGCACTGCAGTGTTTTGGCCGAGCCTTTTATGAGTGGATGCCAGAGAGGCTGTCTAAGCTTGACCTCAGTTCTTCCTGAGGGCACTGAAGTGTCTGCCTTTGGTCGGGCCATGTCACAGATGGACAATTTGCGTGCTCGTAACACTAGTGTTTAATGGGTGGCGAGTGAGCTTAAGGCAGGGCCACGGTGAGACAGAGTCGGAGACCCCTAAACCCTGAGACCCAAACAGCTGCATCTAGTTTCTACTCATCACTTGTCCCATTTCTCACTGTGACTTTTAGGAGGAGAACCAAGTCACGTTAAAGCTCAAAGATCAGAAACCCAGGGCCGTAAAAGCGTTCAGCGGATAGGAAAGCCCTCACAGATCCAGACTTAACCGAGTGCACTTTGTCTGCATGTGTGTGCCGGCGTGTGTTAGAGCGCCTGCGTGTATATCTTGATGGTGGACATTACAGAAAGGCTTGCTAGAATTATTGCTACATCCCTCCAGTCTCTGTCCTCCCTGACCTCTAAGGCCAGCATTCATGATACTGGGAGATCTTGTTCCACTGTTGTCCAAAATCCTTTATGATGATCAATCACCAGACCATGCACAATCATTCATATCCTGGATATCCAGTTGAGACGTTGGTTAAAAACATTGTGTAAACCAGGACTTACACTTTATCTCCACTGGGATGTGGAAAGTTGCTCTGAGAGGCCAAAATAAGAGAGTGGCTCTAAATACTGTGGCTTTGGAAAGTATTCAGACCCCTTCACTTTCTCCACATTTTGTTGCGCTATATACTTCATTTATGATTGATTAAATGTAGTTTGTACACACAATACCCCATAATGACAGTGAAAACATTTTTAGAAATGTGTGCCAATTTATCAACAAAGAAAAACTGAAATATCTCTTTTAACAAGGATTCACCCTCTAAATTGAGCTAAGATGCATTCTGTGTCCTTCCAATGTCTCTAAAACTGGTTTGGAGACCACCTGTTGCAAATTCAATTGATTGGACATGATTTAGAAAGGCACATACCTTTCTACGTAAGGTCACACACAATGCAAGTCAGAGCAAAAACCAACACATAGACCTGTAAGATCTTGAGATTGTTTGTTTGGGATCTCAGAAAGGTTCTAAAAAATTGTTAAAGCACTGAAGGTTCCCAGGGCCACCATGGGCTCCATCACTGTGAAAGAGAAGGAGTTTGGAAACACCAAGACTCTTCTTAAAGTTGGCTGTCATGACAAACTAAGAAAGAACTCAGGGAGGTTGCCAAAAACCCACTGTTCCAAGTCTCTCTGCAGCCCTCCATCATCGGGCCTTTATAGTAGAATGGGATGACAGAAACCACTCCTGAGTGAAAGGCATATGACATGCTGCTTCAAGGCAAAAAATATTATCTGATCTGATGAGACTAAAATCAATTTAACTTGATGGCCAAGCATTATGTCTGGCGAACACAAGCGAGACCTGAAGATCACAGTACAACAATATTCCCCATCCATTCTGACAGAACTTGAGAGAATCTAAAAGGAAGATCTAAAAAGTGTGCAGAGTTTTTAGAGGCATACCCCAAAAGACTCAAAGCTTGGCATCACTGTCAAAGGATCTTCTACTAAGTACTGAATTAAGGGTCTGAATACTTACATACATGAGATATTTCTCTTCTTTATTTTCAGTAAATTGGCAAAAATATTTTGACATTGTCATTATGGGGTATTGTGCATAAATTGTTGGGGAAAGAACAACATTTAAATAGTTATAGATTCTGTCAATAATACAACAGAATGTGGAGAAAGTGAAGGAGTCTTAATACTTACTGAAGCCAACAAATTTGAAGTTACTTAAGTGTGTTGAAATACATGCATATGTCAATGTGTGCCATGTAGGCGTAGAGTTTGTAAGTGTGCGTGGGCAGGATAAGAAAAACAACAAGTAGTGTCAGATAGAATCTCAATGTATGTTGAGCGGCAAATCTGCCTGATAATGTGGGTGGGAAGATCAGCAGTTCTTCAGCTGAATTTGTAAAATAAGTCACCTCCAATCAACCCAAACATCTTCCATCAAAACCTCTCTTCCGAACAAATTCCAGTCATTCTTACTTCTTAAGAATTAACGCATGCACACAAAAACACACACACACCCATTCTTGAATGCAAGCATACACACACACACACACACACACACACACACACACACATAATACAGAGTGCATTATTACTTTGGGAATGTGCCAAACCGTTCCACAGGGGCTCTCATCTGTCATCCTGCCTCATCTGGCCTCTATCAGTTGCTGGCCTGACAGCTTAATCCGTATCATTAATTCTCTTAGATCAAAGAACCACACTGTAATTTCTATAGAAAGACACATATACTGTATCCATGATACACATTCACATAGATGCCAACACACACGTGTGCGTGAGTCAACATAAGTGGGGATATTTAAATGTGGTAAACAATGAATTGAGACGATGAATTTGACGTGGGACAGCCAGGACAGCTAGGACTGCCAGGACAGCCAGGACTGCCAGGACAGCCAGGATTGCCAGGACAGCCAGGATAGCCAGGACTGCCAGGACAGCCAGGACAGCCAGGACTGCCAGGACAGCCAGGACAGCCAGGACTGCCAGGACAGCCAGGACTGCCAGGACAGCCACGATTGCCAGGACAGCCAGGATAGCCAGGACTGCCAGGACTGCCAGGACAGCCAGGACTGCCAGGACTGAGGATGACTTTCTTCTCTCTCTGGTCGCAGGCATGTATTTCATTGAGAAGTAATCTTCAGTGAACAAAACATAGGAAACCAAAAGAGACCATGTGTAAACTGGACCACCATAAAGAAGACCCTAAGAATGAGAGTACCCACTTTTATTGGCCCTGAACTAGACCTCTCAAAATGACCTATGACTTTAACCTTTGAGATAGACAATTCAAACCAGACCCGACTGACACTATTTTAGGGTCAGCTATACAGAATAACTCAAACCGTTGTTGTAAATAAAGCCCACCTCGGTGAACTACTTTCCAAATTTTAATGTTATTTGAAAAATGTAACTTTCTCTTCCTTTTAGCTCCGATTTTGCCAAAAGCAACTTCATTGAGTGAGGGTGTATTTAGGACTACTGAGTTATGTGGTTGTGCCACTGGGCTATCTTAAAATACTCTCAATAACTGTAAGTCACTCTGGATAAGAGCACCTCCTAAATTACTATAATTTGACATGTGTAGAGTTTCACTATGGTATGTTGCATTGACTTAGTATCATAAGCGAAAATAACTTAGTGACCCACCAAGGCTTTTAGTGACATCTCAGACACCTCTGATGTGACTCTAAGACCTTCTCAAACACAAACAGTATCCACTATGCACTATCCACTATTCTTTTGGGTGTGGATATTCTATTGATACAGGAGCTTTCAGGGGAGGTGGGTGGGTGAAACAGTTTGAAGGACTGGAGTGTGGAACTGAAGACCGGTCTCTGATGGGGAAAGGAGGATATCTTTCTGAGGCGGGATTTCCACTAGACCACAGGCTCTGCATATATCAGTGTTTTGGTGGTTGTTCATACCCGTGCAGAACGAAAGTGTTTCAACAGGGTAATTGAACTCAGAGTGTTCACTCAAGCAAAGTCAAAGCGCCCATAGTTTTCACTGGGGATGGTGAGGCCACGAGAAATTATGTGACCACCCACCTAGTCAGATCAAGCCATTAGGTCCTACCACCATTTTACTTTGTGGATGGTCAGTAGTTGCAATGGAAAGAATTGGGCACCGACTTAAAAGGCCACAAGCAATTTCCCCTCATTTCTTCATAGTGAATATTGTATGGAGAAATGCAGAAACGAAGACAGATTATTGTTAAACAGACGAATGAATGGACAAACAAGGGGAACGGACAAAACAAAGGCAGTGTTTGATACATTCCATAAAACCTGGATGAAGGATTCAGATTACTTGTATTAATTTGACCAGAAACGTTCCGAACAGGGTTTCTAGAAAACCTGGGAATTATGACAAGGTGAAAAGAATTTAGAACATCAGAGAGATTGGAACTTAGAGAGAGGCATACGAGGAAATAGAGATTGAAACCCAGTCCTCTGATACATGGATGTGTAACCTGCCTGAACTAACATTTAGGATTATAAAGGCAGGCAATCCCTGATCCTCAGACCCTTACAGTGTCCATATTAGGACAATGTAAGCCCCCATCTCAACCCTTACACCTCTTCTTGTTATGGATCAAACCAGATCTAGTCAAATGTTGGCAATCTTTATCCACCTACTTTAGTCAAGGGTGAACCTACACTAGTCAAACATCACCCCTGCTCCCCCCGCACAGTTAGAGATGCATACCGCGGTTGTTGGCCTCTGGTTGTAAAATGATCGCTTTACAGACAAAATAAGTTGTTGGAAATTGTGTGCTATTAGTGTATGTGTCAATATATGCCTGTCAATAAAACCACTTGCTTTCAAACTTGATTTCATGATTTCATGATTCCACTTCATTGAGCCCAAAATGGAAGAATTTATTAAAAGAATGCATTTTAAACATTTCCAGACTACATCTCTTAGTATCAACATTGCACTTGTCAAACTAGCTTCAGCCCATGGTCTTTTGATGGTCCATTATTTCTAATGTTTTCATAATTGCGCTAGACCTGCTCCCTTACACATAGAGAAGGCTGTTTTTACTATGAGGTCCCCAAGGTCTGGACACAACTGAGCCCTCTCGTGCAACAGTACAAGAACCCAACCCGAGGGACCATTTTTGCCAGGGAAAATTAAGAGAAAGCTAACTTAAACGGAGCCTGACTTCCGCATTTCCTAAATTGGCCTTAATAACTTTGCTTCTTTGACAACTGTCTTTTAGTTAGACAGACAGTGATGTGGCACTCAATTATGAGGCGAAAAAAGAGCTGAAGCAACAGCCAAATGAGCCGAGAATGGTTAGGGCAACGGTTCTCAAAGTTGGGGTTGGCCGACAAGTTTCTCTGAGAACTTAACTGATATTATCAAACAAATCAAGGACTGATTTTACGCAATACATCATGACAACTGAGTAGTTGCTGATACTATTCTATGTGACATTGTGAATCTTTTATCATATCTGCATTACATTGATAGTTATTTTTGCTTGTTTTTTCTGTTCTACAAATAACATTTTTGAGTTTTTAAATTGTATAGTGACATTGTAAAAAAGTATTTGCTTTCAACTTTATACTAAGATGAAAATGGTAAACATGTGTATGAAGCATACACATGAAGAAAGTGTTCACAGTTAATGAACAGTAAAAAGGGCATGTATCAAACATTTGAACTGCCTTATAGGCACTGAGGCTTCTAACATAAGGGTATTCTACAATGCATTCAATGAGTGTGTGGCATGGTAGTTAAAAACTGTTTTACGTAAGTCAGAGTAAGCCCCTCGGAAAGTATCTTACATCAATCTTTTTAGAGACAAATAACATTCATTAAACATGCGATTTTTCCTAAGTTTTTTGTCTGTAGAGAAAGATAAGATTTTTGCTACTATATTTGCTACATGTTGAAAAGATTAGTAAATTAGTTAATCACTAGATTGACCTACTGAGCATTTCTGAAAAGTCACCAGAGGGTACACAAACACAGTTTGTGTGACTTAGCCCAACGCAGTAAGAGGTAAAATGCTGAAATGTTTCAAGCTTAAGTTGATGTCACATTTATAATTTTCTAAGGGGATTGATTACAGAATTTTGGTTGCTCTTCATCTTACTTCATCCAGTCTTACTTTACTGGCTCTTAATCGGCTCTTACTGTAAATAATGTCACTTTTGCATCATATCTACATTAGCAGGCGCTGTAATCAAAAGTGGCTTACAGTTAGTGTATACAGTACATTCTAAGATAGCTAGGGGAAACAAACACGCAACTTGGTAAGCACCCAACGAATGAGTCAGCAGCAGAAGTCAGTGTTGAAAGGAAGACAATGCAAATAAAAACATTGCAAGTGTTAGTTTAGAATGCAAGGGGGGGGGTGGTATTTTGTTACTCTTCTGGCCAATGAACACATTTCTTATTTTTCCTTTACAGATGATGCATTTCTCTGAATAGTTATATTGTAGGTCTAGGCTATAGACTGTGGGGTATATCAACTATTTTAGATTTGAAAATGTTACTTTTCACACAGTGTGGAGTTTTTTTCTTTGGTGTCACCATGTGAAAAACATAAAAACAAACATAAACAGCCTCGGGAGCACAACATCTTCAAGATCATTAAATGAGCTATACAAAGTCCTTTAGCACAACAGCACAAATGCAGCACCGGCTGGCCACTAAAAAGCTCCTCAACAAATGACATGTAATTTACCACACTGCCATTCGCTTTATCACCAGCATCCCCTTATTTAACACTAATGACTATGACCTTTACACTGTGGTTAACTGGTCATGCTACATATACAATTCCGGAGTCAATTTTACCAACTTATTTATGGGTCCATTTTAGGAACCCCCTAACATAGCTCACACCTTAGCTCATTCCTATTCCAGCGGGACCCTGGACTATAGATAATGTATCTCACTCCTAAACGCTACGCTTCCTTTGGCCGTCATTCATTTCAGTTCTTCACCACCAGTGACAGGAAAGAAATCCAAAAGACCCTTAAACGTGACAAATTCTTCAGACCTCAATTTTCAAAAACTTTACCTTGTCTTTAATGTTTATTATTCGCTTTATTTGTACATTTGTTCATATTTTGTTTATGTGGTTCCATTGTCCTGTTCTCTTGTAGCTGTATGCCTTTTACCAGGTCGTCATTGAAAATAAACATTGGTAACTGATTTGCCTGCTTAAATAACAGTTAAAAAATAAAATACATACTCATCATGAAGGGTACCTGTCCATCCTACATGATTCATTAATTCATCTTGAACCAATAAAACATCAGAGTCCAAAAATGAATACACTATCTATACAACTGTCCATCACAAGACAACAGCTTAAGATGAGTTCATAGAATAAGGGACAACTTATAGATATTCTTGAAAAATCCCCGCCTCCAGGAGTGGAGCATTTCGAACTCTGGGAACAGTGGATGGGAAGAGTCATTAACAACAGACAATACTTTCCTCTGAGTGCTTTGCCAATACATTTTACTGAGCTGCTTTTGAGGTTTGCCAACTGTCTTGATTGCCATATTTCCTACCCTGGATAGTCTAGTCCTGTTCTTGGTATTCAGGTTGTCGTAGCATGAGCATTAAACAAACAATACTTTCTATCTAGTCTTTGTAACCATTTCAAGAACCAGCTGGCTCACACCAAAGCTGTTTAACTTCCTTACAGCAAATAAAAATGCCGCATTGCCTTCTTAAAATGATATTCAGTGTTCACAGTATGATTCAAAGTATTGTCAAAAAACATACTTTAATATTTAAAACAATCAACTATTTTAACACTGACAGTAACAACTTGTACTGTTTTGTTTTACTAACACTGATTTCCAATTCCCTTTTGGATTGATCTGATTGGTCCACACGGTGAAAACACCTTTCAGTTAGACGAAACAGTCTTTGAGTCCACTCAAAGCCTGAGGACCTACTTTGGATTGTTCTGATGTGTAATTGTGTTTCAGTGTGTAAAACTGTGATTTCAGTATTGGTTGTTTTCTTTGTACTGGAATAATAATTTGTTTTCCAAACAACTTGGTGTTGAAACTAAACTAGAGCATGGGTGACAAGCAGAGCTTGGCACCAAATCGTTAATCCGTGAATCGTTAATTAACAAAGTTAACATTTTCGTTAATGATTTAACATTTAAGTTAACTGTGAGAATCATTATCTGACTAATTAACTTCCGTTACATTTAACTTCCGTTAACTCAAGTCTGCAAACCCAAAAAAATAAAACCCTCTAGAGTCTAAGCCAAGTTTTGCTTCAGTCCGGAGTGGGGAACGAGACCAAATCCAATGCTTGCTGTGCTGAATATCTAGATGCTATTTTCAAAGTCAAAAATCTATTTCTCTGCAGTAAGATTATTTCTCAATTATCAGTGAAATGGATTGGCTATTCATTGTTATGCTGGGGCGAGACCTTCCAAAAATAGAGTTACTTCTACGTCACTTTACGTTGCCTCACCTTGACGGAAAAGGATGAATGTAATGTCATTTGACTTAGTCAGGAAGTCCAATCTTATTTTTTATTTTTCATACTTTGTTAAATGTATTTAGGTGTTTTCAGAGCAAAAAATGTTTTTTAATAGTAAAAATTAACGTTAAAGTTTAGCGCTAACTTTGGTTACAATTTTAACAATTTAACTGATTAATGGTTATTAACAGTTAACTTTTTGTTGAGCAGATTAACAGTAACAAAGTAAAATTTTTGATTAACTGTGCTTAGCTACGGTGACAAGTAACTAGTGTGGGTTTAGAGTTGACCAAGGGAGGTCTGAGGGATGATGAGGAGCACTGATGATGTCCTAAGGTGAACACCGTAGACTCTGCCTTGGTGACCTTGACCTCCATTAAGCCCTGTAAATGAGTCAGAGTAGCAATTAGAGGTAGGGGCATGGGGAAGGTAGCTGACCTCTGCCTGGCTGGTATTTGACCCCTCACAGATGGGAGCTTTGATAAACTGAGAGACAGAACAACATTTCAGTAACAAACATGGACAAAGAAGCATGTAATACAGTCTATGTATCATTTCCGCCTCAAATGCAGTCAGAATGTTTGTTGTGTTAGCTAGTGGATTTTGTTGTCAGTGTCTGACAGTTTGTATACAACAGTTTTATTGTGTCTGGGCTTAATAAATGCCAACAAAACGGTTTAATAAATGCCAACAAACTCACTCAGAATGCAACAAAATATAATACAAAGATGATGACACATCCAACATGAAAATGATAACATATAAAGCAGTCACAGGCTGTCTCACACACTGTGAGAGAATCTGAATCACTTTTTTACGACATAAGCCTCTCTAAACATCTGTCAAAAAGATGACAATCTCTAAATCTGTCTTTTAAAAAGGCACAGTCATCCAGATCTTACATCTGCATGTCACTAACGTTACCAGCTAACGGATAATCCCTCATAAAAAGAATTAATACAATCTCTCATAAATATATTTATGACACGTACTGCAGCTTTGGGGGAGAGACCAGAGGAGAGACAATGAGATGTTTGAAGATCAAGAACAGAATTTGTCTTTTTACTGCCTGGGGTCTGACTGAATGGGCTTACAGAGGAGTGGACGGTGAGGGTGACATGGGAGATTAAGAGTTGGGCATATTAATAGATCACAAACGGAGAACCAACAGAGGAATGGTGAGTAGATGTTTAACGATGAGAAATGTGTTGGAGGTTATATATTTGGAAAGAAAACATTGGAGAAGATTTGTTGTATTTTGAAAACACAAACTAATAATGAACCCACTGCGGCCTCAGTGGCAGGGTTACCCTTCATTGTATTGGTTGATTTCTCTTCAATAATGACTGCCTTCATTCCACTTCCCTCAGTGGCAGGGTTACCCTTCATTGTATTGGTTGATTTCTCTTCAATAATGACTGCCTTCATTCCACTTCCCTCATGGCAGGGTTACCCTTCATTGTATTGGTTGATTTCTCTTCAATAATGACTGCCTTCATTCCACTTCCC
>JACXGI010010130.1:0-21631 GCA_016801175.1 Esox masquinongy
CCCTATTGCTTGTACACTTTTTTCTACCACATCTTTTCCTTCCCTTCGCCTCTCTATTAATGTGCTTGGACGCAGAGCTCTGTGAACAGCCAGCCTCTTTAGCTATGACCTTTTGTGTCTTGCCCTCCTTGTGCAAGGTGTCAGTGGTCGTCTTTTGGACAGCTGTCAAGTCAGCAGTCTTCCCCATGACTGTGTTGCCTACAGAACTAGACTGAGAGACCATTTAAAGGCCTTTGCAGGTGTTTTTGGGTTAATTAGCTGATTAGAGTGTGGCACCAGGTGTCTTCAATATTGAACCTTTTCACAATATTCTAATTTTCTGAGATACTGAATTTGGGGTTTTCATTGGTTGTCAGTTATAATCATCAAAATTAAAAGAAATAAACACTTGAAATATATCAGTCTGCGTGGAATGAATGTATATATTATACAAGTTTCACTTTTTGAATGGAATTACTGAAATAAATCAACTTTTTGATGATATTCTAATTTTATGACCAGCACCTGTATATGTATATATATATATAGATATAGATACAGAAGCAGACGAAAGTTTGGACATGCTTACTGGGTGTGTCCAAACTTTTGACACCATAAAACATACGAGTAACAGAATGTAATGTTGTCATGACCGTCCGGCCCTAGGCACAGCTAAACCTCAGGGAGTCGTTAATGACAAAATAGTTTGAGAACCCCTGGTTAAAGGACATGTTGCAAAGTACAACAATTCAATTTGATTCTCTTAATTCCCTTTTCTTCATAAACCATTTTATTTTTTCGGGATACAAGCCAACAGGTTGCTGCCATTTTGTCCCTGTTCAATACCGTTAACTTTAATTGCATCCAGGTCTGTTCTTAGCATACTTCCCTGGTAAAACATCAGTGAAAAAACTAAAAGAAACCAACACAGTGTCAGATCCCTGTAGACAGCAGCAATACACTTTGTTCTCGCCCTTTCAACTCCTCTCCGTGTACTCCTCCAATCGCACCAGCCATCTCTCCCAGTACTGTAGCACCTGGTCTGAGCTCAGTAGGTGTGGATGGGCTGGTGAACCATCTTTATAGGCCACCACAATCAGGCCATTCTCCACCTATGGGGAGAGGGTGAACCCATGGCAGAAGTTAGGCACAATATATAGCATGTTAATGGAAAAAAAGTTCTGTGAAGGATTCACCAAACCGATAATAAAATGATTGGCCGATAACCAATATTTATATAACACAATTGGCTGATGTTGATGCCAATGGAGCAACACTGTTTACTCACTCGGCTGAATCGGAGGAGGAAGGAGTACTCACTAATCAAGCTGTGTCTCGTCCTTTACACAAACACTGAGGATTTCTTTGTACCATGGAGGATTCATAGGAAGCAACTTAGGACAGGCTGAGAGAATAGTGGTCAGACCAACCTGGTAGTTGTAGTTCACATCGTTGTTTAGGGCTCCGACATAAGCTGCCACCTGAAGAGGGTTGTCGTATGTGTTGTCCAGGAAAGGTTTAGACCTCTCTGATGTTTTCCAGTCAATCACACACAGCACACCCCTGAGGGAACAAAGGCCAAGCTTTAATGGGCAGTTTCCCGGATATGGATTTCATGTCCAGGGGCTGTTTATTAGGGTTGTTTATTATTTACCTGCATCTGGGAAACTGGCCCTAGGAATCACATTAGGAAAAATATAAGTGTGACATTAATAAACTGACAGGCTAGGCAGAGCTAGAGTCTCCAGTCCTCTTTGTATGTTTGTTATGTTTCAGGCTTACTACACTGCAGGAGTTGCATGTACTCTAAATTGCATTATATTGCTAAATCACATGGCGAGTTTAGCTGGTACATGGTTAAGAGATCTGTCCTGTCTTTGCGAGATCTGGCAGTTGCCTGCAGTGTCGTTAGCCAATCATCACGGCCCTGTTACAAACCTGTAAATGGCAACACAGTCCACAATCCCCAGGTAGCCTAGTTTGTTGTGTAGCACGCGACTCTCGATGGCTCTCACTCCCCTAATGTCGTCCATCACGTGCCGAATACTCTCTATGTATCCTTCCACCTCTGCTGGAACCTCTGGTGCCTTGTCCTCTGTTTTTAATGGTAGAACATTCTCCACAGCTATGTGGAAGAGCTTGCCTTGCCTGAAAAGATCTGACATAGAAACATTTGGTCATTAAAAATGACAGAAACAGATAAATTAACATATACAACCACAGGGTGCTGCTCTTACTCTGGCTGTATTCTTTGAAGCCTTCCTCTCCAAGTTTAGCGATCATCTTCCTCCTCCATCTCTCGAGGAAAAACTGTTGCTCTGGGGATAGAGTTTGCTGTAGGATACGGGTAACACTAGGAACAGAGCCCCTGTCCTGACCCCTTTGTAGGATAATTCTGGCTGGAGCCGCTCCGTACTCAGTTTCGCAAATTGCAAAAGCCTTTTCGTGGTTGAGCAACGGGTGGAGAGTTTTAGGCACTTTGGGTACAGGTTGTTTAGGAGTTGAGGATTTTATCACAGGTCCGTAGATGTGAGCATCTTGCTCTTCTAGACTCTCGGGAGTTTGAGCACTGACTCGGTGGGCCAAGACTGACTTGACAAGTGAGGAGTAGCGTTCGCTGTCCACGGAACTGTATGGACTTTTCTTGCGATTTGAAAATGCATTGCAGGTAGAGAAAGTATTCGTGGAAGTCCGGTTACAATAGGAGAAGAGTGCATTGGCACCATTGAAGCTAGCTCGCTCCCCTACAAGTAGGGCACATCTAGACAGACAGTGCATTTCCTAGGCAGCTAACGAGCGTTAGTGGCAGATTTACCATAGGCAGCTAAAGTTTATAGGAGGTATCTGTTCTTTCTCCAACATTGAGGCAATGCATTTAGATTAAATCGTAGCATATAACGCTACGTTTTGACTGGATTAAACAACGACTTAATACATGTTTAAAATAACGGATGCATATAGTGGATAGTAGTCACCTCTCCAGAACGACGCGCCATTTTTTGCGTTACAACTTTTTGACATAAGAGGGTCACGTTGCTGGGGCTTGTAGTTTTTCCCCAAATGATCCCTATGTGAGATTTGACAGAAACAACTACAAGTCCATTCATCCCTTCTGAAAGGCTGTCATTTTTGCCGGATATGGAACAAATGTAATATTGTTATTTTAAACAGCGAAAAACCGGACCATCAGTGTGTTTTCAAAGATGTAATTATTTAGAATTGTTATATCCACACGTTAAACATGCGCTGTCGGTGGAATCCAATAAAAATAAACAACTATATTGACTGAGATTCAGAAAGTCCAATCAAAAACATCTGGGCGGCTAAATGGGCGGGGGATTCATTTATGTCATAGGACCGGAAGAACGAAACTGGATTTGTAAATTGGGAGTTCAGAAGCTATCGTTTGCGAATATATATAGCTAGATTTTCAGCGTTTTTATAATCATGACATCCACCCTCGATGACAGCGAAAAAGAAAAGGTAAGTTATGAGCAATACACTTACATAACATATCGTTTGCCAACTAACGTTTGCTGGTCAACTTTAATCTAACTGACGTTAGCAATTTATTTTAGCCACGGTACGATCTTGTGTAGACTGCTAACGCCCGGTTAGCTCTTGTCTTGTACATCTTTGTGAGTTATCACTTGCTCGGGAAGGGAACAGTACAGTATTTAGTTAACGTTAATCATATAATCCTCCATCTACGATAACCACCCGGATAAGCAATGCACTGGTAATGAGGATACCTAGTTAGCTTGATGTCTGAGTAAACAGCTACGCTCGTCTGTTGTTGAAAGCGACATTGGCTAGTAGTACTACTACTACTACTAGTATTAGTAGTAGTTAGGTAGACAAAGACTAGATAAAAGTAGTTATAAATCGTCTAATAGTAACTATCTGCTTCCTACAGTAATTTTGCCACAAATATAGGATTGTACAGTAGCTATTCTGTTTGTAACCCCCGCTGGACACGGTTGCAATTTGCTGCTTGTTGAAGCCTTCATAAATGTTGTAGCCTTCTAGGTTTGATACTACCTCTGCAAACGAGATGGGCTGTTAATGCATAGGACACTTGTTCAAAGAGATCTTTGACATAAATGCTAGTGTCACGGGTTCAATTCCCCCTTATTCTGTTGTGTCACGGAATATGAAATGTGGCTATATTGTGTGCCACAAATCACTGACTGTCATTGCATCTGGGAAACTTACAACGTGGCAGTAACATGCTACGTTTTGCATTGCATATACTTGGGTGCACATTAAGACACAATAGTGTTATGTCCAAATTATTGTTCTGGGCAATAATAGGACTTCCATGCATATGGACTGACTTGTAATTTAATTTGCCTGTGGTTTTTCTTCTCTTTTTCATTTCCTGTAAGATTTTCCAGAGGAAACCTCTCCTGCCTTATTTCTGTTGTCTCTGCAAAGTTGAGTAGCAGAGTGTAGGCAGTAGTATGGTGAAATCTTTCACAGGCTGTGGTATCCAATCTTTGACTTAATCACCATAACATCTGGATCTTTCTCCAACTAAAACAGAAACAGCTGTTCAGATGGAATGGTAAAAAGAAACAAAGTTTCTTTCAAAGTTACAATATAAGCGCACAACTTGGAACGTATTTGTGAAACAAAATATATTTGCGAAATATATTTAGTTTTAATACTTAACTAGGATTCTGGGTCATACAGCAACATCAGTGGCCAGTTTATTAGGTGCACCCATTTAGTACTGGGTTGGACCTCTTTGCCTCCAGAATAGCCTGAATTTTAAAAGGCGTGGATACTAGAATGTGCCTGAAACATTCCATAGGGATGTACTCTGTGTTTTTTACTGATATGGCAGGAACCCGATGTGGTTGTGGGCTGCTATACCCCGACCATGACAAGACCGGCAAGTTATGCACTTAAAGATACTGTTCTGCACGCAACCATTGTACCGTGCCGTTAAGTGCGTGTTTGTGGAGCGATTCTTGCTATTCCTGTTTTTATGCCCTATCCAACAGGATACTGGACTTTAGGCCTCAGGCTGTGAGGATTGTCATCAAAACCTCCTATTCTAAACTCTGGGGCCCCTCAGGGGTCTGTCTTCGGCTCTCTAGTGTACCCCCTGTTCACCCATGCCTACGTGACTCTGGGGCCCCCATTTGTGTGTCCCCTGCCCTCTAGTGTACCCCCTGTTCACCCATGCCTCCGTGACTCTGGGGCCCCCCAGGGTTGTTTCCTCTGCCCTTTATTGTACCCCCTGTTCACCCATGCCTCCGTGACTCTGGGGCCCCCCAGGGTTGCTTTCTCTGCCCTTTGTTGTACCCCCTGTTTAGCCATGCCTACATGACTCTGGGGCCCCCCAGGGGTGTTTCCTCAGGCCCTCAAGTGTGCCCCCTGTTCACCCATGGCTACGTGACTCTCCATAAATGGGCTGTTTTAAGTCACCATACACATTGAACTTGTCTCAGTCCAACAGTGTTGTCCAGCTTGTGCATCGACTCCGCCCTCTTACAGAGACCAAAGAAATGTGGCGTACCATGTTGTGTACTGTTCGCCGTCTGACCGGATTCTGATCCTGTCCTCCAGTAACTGGTTGACAGCCCAGAGTATGGAGCTTGTCAAGGCAGCTGCCCATCATCCCTGGATTCTAGCCGATATGCCTAGATGGTCGTCTGGCTGCCATTGCTAAGATTTGGACTGTGGCAACGTTCTGGGTCTTATGCTAAAAGGCTTGGAGAGTTTCTGTCTGCCAGCTGTCAGGCTGCTAAACACCTGCTGAACCTCTTCATGTAAATAACAGGCTGTTGCTATTGTTGTCGTCGTCGTCGTCGTCGTTATTATTGTTATTATGGTTGATGTTATTGTAGCCTTTAGTTGCTTAGTACCTTTTTTGTCCTGTAGATATGACCAGTATTGCATAGGAGAGGCTCTAACATTTGTTTTCGGCAATTGACTGTACCTGTTTACAAACACAGACTGTCATTCCATTAATAAATTATCAAATTACAAGGGTTAATGGTTTTACTACATTTTGTGCGGACGAACCAATCGGGCCAGCTTGTAGTGGTAAAAGTGGACCATGTCATTCTGTTCCCCCATTCTCTTAGGCTCGCTCGGTGTCTGTGGACCTGAATAACGACGCCTCTCTACTCATTGACATTCCCGACGCCCTCTGTGAACGAGACAAGGTCAAGTTCACAGTTCACACCAAGGTAAAACAACAACCTCAGTGTTCCCCCCGAACCTGAGGGTCACAGCAAGTAACTTTACATTGAGTTATTAGAGCAATCTAGGTTTCATTCATTGTGTCCAACAGGCTAGACTTAGACTAATGTAGTTTCTGTGTCACATGGTTGTCTCATGTAATGTTGCATAGCTGAATGCTGCACTCCACTGGCTGCTCTTCTTAATGAAAATATCTGTTATATTATGAAAATGTTAAAAAAAAATTTTTTTTTTTAAATAAATCCCTACTAATGAATTTCATCTCAAGTTCTGATTGAAACGTCCTGATAACTAGAGCATGAATGTTCTCGTCTGTCTGACCAGACCACCCTGAGTTGCTTCCAGAAGCTAGACTTCTCTGTTCCTAGGCAACACGAGGATTTTATCTGGCTCCATGACACGCTGGTTGAGACTGAGGACTATGCTGGACTCATCGTGAGTGTCCCGCATCACACACACACACACACACACACAGATTGACCACACGCCAATACCTCCGACCCCCATCCTCCCCTTTTTGTTTCAGATCCCTCCAGCCCCCCCGAAGCCTGACTTTGAGAGCCCCAGGGAGAAGATGCATAAACTGGGAGAGGGGGAAGCTACTATGACCAAGGAGGAGTACAGCAAGATGAAGCAGGAGTTGGAGGCGTGAGTCGTTAGTTACAGTGTCCAAGCTTAATGCTCCGCGTTAAAAAGCGTTCCTCTGGACGGTTTGGGAAGGATTGTGGTCATTTTTAATTGTGCGTGCGAATGCTGTCAGTCATTTGGCGGTTTTCCGTACATCCCTCTCTCTTCCAGTGAGTATCTGGCTGTATTTAAGAAGACCGTACAAGTCCATGAAGTGTTCCTGCAGCGACTATCCTCTCACCCAATCCTGAGCAAGGACCGAAACTTCCAGATATTCCTCGAGTATGACCAGGATGTGAGTTTAACACTTGGGGAAGGAAACCGATAAGACTGCACAGTGTGCAGTTGTACTGACTTCCCGGCGAGCCAATGGCTCGTGTTCGTCAAAGCGCGTCCTCGCGAAACATTTTGCCATGGGAAATGAGAACGCTGTTTCATTGCACAGTTCGGACTGTGCCTCTGATTTGTTAGACACGGGGGGCTGTTTAGCCTAGCAGTCGGTTGCCTTGTCGGGTCCCCGAGGCGTCGGCGTGAAAAATCTGTCGTCCCGTGCGAGACGGTCAGCAATTAATTGCTTCTGTAAGTCGCCCTGGATAGGAGTGTCTGCTGACAGACTTGCATGTAAAGGTGGAGCTGGAGGATAGAGAGGAGGAGAGGGGGAGCTGAGGAGGACAGGAAACGGCACGCTGACCTCTGACTCTTCCTGTTGCTGATCTCAGCTGTTACTGCGGTCTGGTCTCCCTCATGTATTTGTCATCTGGAGTCAGCTAACAGGGTGTTTCCAGGCCTTTTGGTAGATGTTTTCTTTCTTTTTTTTTTTTATTGTTAACTAAAAAAAACGAAAGTTTTTATTAAAAAAAACGAAAGTTTTAAAACTATCTTTCTTAGCCTATCGTCTTTGTTCTTACTTGAGACAGAAACGCTCACGAGTGCCACAACTACTGTAGCGAGCATAATCCATGTTAAATTGCAAAATAGTACTGCACTCCCCTTGGCTGAATGAATGTTTCCCCTCCCTACGATTGGTCTGTTTAGCTGAGTGTGCGGAGGAAGAACGCCAAGGAGACCTTTGGAAGTTTCTTCAAGAACATGGTGAAGAGTGCTGACGAGGTCATAATCTCTGGGATAAAGGTGGGTGTGGCCTGCATGTATTTTTAGGTTGACAGTTGCCTCCGCATTTGGCAGCAATGTCAAATATGGCCAATGCTTTTATTTTGTATTTGCATTTAAATACATTTTTTGTGAGGTCACAATGGAATGCATAAAAAACTAGATAGAGAAAATCCAAGCAGGTGAAGTTGTCCAGTGGTTTTAGCTGCTGTCCCATCTGGAAAACATCTAAATAGTGTAGCATGGGATTGAGTCAGGCCCACTGCTCCTTCAGCGCTAACTCTCACATCGTTCCGCACTTTCCTGACAAATATAGCATAAAAATGCCTGAGAGAATATTAAGAAAAGAGAGAAATTCAGAGCAAGAGCCTCTGAAATTGCTCAGCGGCAAAATCACTTTTCCAAGCTTGCACAAATTGGACTTGATGTAAAAAATGTGTGCATGAATAAAATCAAAAAGTATAGAATACACTGCGGTGTGCAGAATGTTAATCACATTTAAGAAAATATTTTCTTTCAGGAAGTAGACGACTTCTTTGAGCAGGAGAAGACGTTTCTGCTTGATTACTCTTCAAAGATCAAGGACTCCACAGCCAAAGCAGAGAAAATGACACGCTCTCATAAAAGTAGGACTGTGACTAACTGAAAAAATATTTTATTAAGTGTGAATGGAAGTGTGTGTTTTGGGGTTTTTGCTGTCTTATGTTAACGTCGGAGGTTATCCCCTCACAGATGGATTACCATAGCTAACACGTCCTGTATTCTGTTATTCAGGGTGAAAATACCCCATTAGTTGTGGGTAGAAAGAGCAGAAACCAACTGATACTCAGGCCACTATGATTTGCATCAGGATAGAATTAGCATTAAGCTTTATTGTCCTTCCCGAATGAAACATTTTCTGTGGCACTGCCGTACATTAAGAACATCGCATACAGGGCATTAAACAGTCAGTCCATCACACGACCCGCAATCATCGTGTGGCAGAACCTGAAACGATGTCACTTCCTGTGACTTGTGTTCTTCTTACTGTTTGCTTGGGGTGTTTGCATTGATTGGCTTGTTTTTCTCTTTCAGATGTGGCCGATGATTACATCCACATCTCTGCCACTCTGAGCAGTCTCTCTGTTGATGACAACACAGCGCTTAAAAAGTGAGGAACATTATGAATACTAAATATAGAAAAGAGTCTGTTTCTACCTCAAGCCAACAACTGGTTGCTAAACAAATAGTTTAAATATTACTCAGTACCCCCCCCCCCCCAAAAATCTGATTTTGCTGAAGTTATCATTTTTTGTTTTCCCTTCAGGCACCTTGAGAAGTTTGCAGACCTGTTTGAGAAACTGCGGGTATGAACCAGGGCTGATGATGTTCCCATGCTCAATCGTCTATTCCCTTTGATGAACTTTGTTACAATAAATAAGTAACATCTTACTGCTAATTTCCATGCACATTTCATTAATGAATTACGTCTTTAGTGACTGTATTTAGTGTACTGCATGTGTTTTAGCGTGATGCTAGTATCTCTGTGGCCATGTCGTCCCGGCTGTAGAAGGTGGAAGGTCGAGTGGCATCAGACGAGGAGCTGAAACTCACAGAGCTGTTGAGGTACTACATGAGGGACATCCAGGCTGCCAAGGTGAGACCCAAAATACAGCACATTAACACACCCTCATCACAGTTTACCGTCATGATCCTTTACCCTTTTCGTCATAGGTCTTCAAACCTCTCCTGTGGACCCCCGCAGCCATTCCATCTATTAGATGTATCCCAGAGCTAGCACACCTGAATCAACGTTTTAACCAATTAACAAGCCCTTACCTGTCGAATCCGGTGAGCTAGTTCAGGGCAAAAACTAAACTGTGAGATGGCTGGGGGGGTCCCCAGGAGAGGGTTGAAGACCTATGCTTTATGTGTTTCTCCCAAAACCCTTTATGAAGGCGTTAATCTAAGTCAAACGAGCAGTTCGACAGAACGTCTGTTGACAGTCAAGACAAGACGATGCTCTGAATGGAGTTCTGCTTCTGCGCTGTTTAATTCACGACTCCTATCCAAGTCAGTCAGCGTGCCGGAGTTTACTCCTTTCATTGGATCTTGGCACTCTTGGAAACCTCCCGTGTGTTTGTGTCTGTCAGGACCTGTTATACCGGCGCGCCAGGGCTCTGGCTGACTATGAGAACTCCAACAAGGCCCTGGACAAGGCCCGCCTGAAGAGCAAAGACATGGCCCAGGCTGAGGAGCACCAACAACAGTGCCTGCAGAAGTTTGACAAGCTGTCCGAGTCGGGAAAAAGAGGTGTGGTGTGGTGTGTGTTTGGGGTGTGGGTGGGGTGGGGTGAGGTGTTGAGTACTAACCGCTGTTTTCTTATCCCAGAGTTGACCAGCTTTAAGGGCAGAAGAGTGGTTGCTTTCCGTAAGAACCTCATAGAGATGGCGGAGTTGGAGATCAAGCATGCTAAGGTATGTCGAAATGTGCTGGAGTCTCCATGTTTAAATATACTACACTGTTGGCGCTATTCTGAAGGTTCGGTTGGTGAGGGTGTCCCTTAGTTTCCTCTGGACTGGGGCATCCCTCCATCTGGGCTGCTGACTGGGCAGTCCTCTGGGGGTCTGACTGGGCAGTCCTCTGGGGGTCTGACTGGGCAGTGCTCTGAGGGTCTGACTGGGCATGACAAAATCTAGTATCTCCAATAATCAGTTTGCATGTTTCAGTGGTAATGATGTGTATTGTGTCCTGATCTGTTGTGTAGTTGTGGTTGTGAGGACATGACATTGATCCGTCTTCTCGTGACCACAGAACAACATGGCACTGCTGCAGGGCTGCATCGAGCTTCTGAAGACCAACTGACCCGCCTGTCTCCCGCCAGCCACTTAGACCACTCACTGACCAGCAGCCTTTAACGAGGGAACCCCAATACCTCGGGTTGTGTCCCTCTACCCCTGGGAGGACCCCAGGGCACATCGTCTCATGGCGAAAAGGAGCATTAGCCCCCGATCTGGAGCATTCCTCGCCTTTTGAAGTTGATCCTGAGTACCCCAGCCCGTCACCCCAATAAAGGGTCCGATCCCACTTCAGAAAAGACCCCGCCCCTTTCCTGTCTGCGGTTTCTTTCTGTTTCTGTGTACAGAAGCGACGCCCCTTTCCTCTCTGCCCCGCCCTCATCCAGGTGTCATGGGACACTCAACTTTTCTGCAGCCCGGTTCCTCTTCCAATCTCCCTGTAACCTCTGTGTTTTTGATATTTCTTTTGATGATGCTGACGTTGGAATTGTAGCCCGTTGGTGATAATGTTTTGCTTGCTGTTCACGCCTCATTTATTAGCTTCCTTACGCCCTGCACTTGAAAACATAAACACATCGCCGTGTGTCCTGTCATGGAGACGTTGTCGGGAATTCATTTCAAATTGGCCTGTACTGTACACATCCCGTAGGAGAGTTCAACCTGAAAAGCTGCAGTTGTTCTGTAATACCCTACTTTTATGATCTGGTTGCAGATTACATTTGTTTCCCAATTGCAACGCCACTTTAATCCACAAATGGTCATCAGTACCTGATGATTGCCACCGTGAATACTGCTGACCACTATCAGCTGGTGCTTCTTTGGTACTGAACACTTTACGAAGTCAGTCCATAAGCCACATTGTAGTGAAACCCTTTTCAATTAACTATTCTTTTTAATTATATTTTTATTTGATACAACCTAAAAAAAACGTTTTCATTGGATACGTGGTGTCCCAACCCAACCACTCATTTCCACTAACGCCAAATTTGTTTTAAGAATTACATTTCCAATTTGCTTTTTGTTATTGATAATACCTTTATAATTGTCAGGCTAGCCTGGGTGCCACTCTGTGTCAGCTCTCTTACCTGCTCCATTTGTAATGCCATGTTTTGGCTTGACAATGACACAAATGAGGTTGGCAATAGCTGTACACTGTTCTGGAACCAGGCTATGCCTAAACGTATTAACCTGTGAAAGAATAGTCTACAACGGACCAAAATGGTTCATACTGAAATAAAAGCAATTCAGTTATTTGAATTACTTTGGAAAAGAATGAGGTAAAATGTAAAAACAAAAAATGCACTATGAAAATGTAAAAGACCTAGCAATCATTTCCAAGCCCAGAGAGCTGATGTAAAGAGATATACGGTGGTGTTTTTTGATATTTGAATGTATTTCTAATGGATTCCCGGTGTGTGAATTACTTCTTTACATTGTTTTCTTTTCTTACAGAACATCTACATTTTTTAAAATTTGCAATAATGACATTAAATAAGTCCTACTTTCCCAGAATCCTCAGTGTTAGTCGCATTAATGCCGTTGAACAGTGTGTGGTGTCATCACTTTGTTTTTATTGGCAATTAGTGAATTTGTCACCAGAACAACAGCGCCTTTACACCTGCGGGTGGCGCATTCTGCCTCTTGAAGAGCATTTGGAAGAGAAAGCGCCTCACCGAAAACCTAAACTGCTATATCTGGAAGTGCTCTTTAACTTAGAGTAGGACAGTTAGTGTTATAGTGTGGGGATCTAAAGGGTGTTTTCATGCACACCATTCTAAAAAGACCAATGAACGAAAAAAAAACATTCCTGTGGAATGTGAGTGTTGCGATTAAAGACCCTGTAATTATGTCAAGATTGCTACGCAAATACCTGTAAAGCTCTTTCTCCCACTGCGTTGCTTCCACTATACTTTTGGCTCCGAAGGACCATGTGCCAGTCTCGTTTCCCTGCATTCTTACAGTATAACCCACAAAGAGAATACTAACTACACTGTACCCCGTTGCCCGGCTGCCAGTTAAAGCGGCAGATGCCATTCCTTTCTTGTCGGGAACTGAAAATAACTAGTGTATCTTAGTACAGAAACTGACTGCTTTATCCATGGGAGTCAGGCTGTTCATCAGTCCCTGTCCTACTGAATGTCCGCTGAAGACTTTTCACTCCTCAGACATTCTGAGGCTGTCTGCTGCAGTGTGGAACGATGTAGGTGAGCTGGGAGGAAATGCCAGCGTTCCTCTGGGACTTGCCACCACCAAAAGCACACTGGGAACATATCCTGCTCGTTGAGCACAGCTTGGTTAACAATCACTACTAACAAACCAACAGGTCTGAAACTTCCCTGGGCCACTGATATAGACTGGCTGAACTCTTTGACTAATGAAATCAAAACCATAAAAGACACTCCACGGAGTCCTTTGATTTTGACTAATGAAATCAAAACCATAAAAGACACTCCACGGAGTCCTTTGTGTCTCTTTTAAGACGTGAATACGGATGTTCCGTAGATTTTAGCTAAGGGACAATGTGATTGGCAGAAGCTTGGAAAAGGCCTCAGTGATGTGGTCTACTTAATTGGACATGTATATAACATACTGTAGACGTGTATTTTAACTTCACAGAAACCTTTTTTTTTGCCCTTAACTACACCAACGGCCTTTAGATTATCACACACACTGTTGCAGCTTGCAGTTCTCTCCACAGCTCCACAAGGGTCTAAAATAAATCTTCTGTGACGTTATGGAATCTGTCTTGGTTTTAAGCCATGCTTGTGGGCTAGAACTGGACAGACCTATGAAGTCGTTGTGTGTGGGCGTGCTGTACAAGTTGGACCCTCCTCCGTTGTGGGTGCTGAAACTTCCTGAGCAAACATTGCACCGACGTGTTGAGAGCAAATGGTCCTGTCCCCCTCTGCGGATTTCACTCACGATGTCTGCGTCCCAGCTACTGGACCAGAACCTACTTAGTTCTGTGTGTTAGGACAGTGGTTTGTTTTCAAGTGGCGAGGCCACAACACTACGTTTCAAAAAGTCACTTGTGGGAGATCCCATAATATGGTAAACATTCGTACACCGTTTATTTAGCTGCTAAGAATTTGCATATTTTGTGGTCTTCCTCAAGAATTTGATTAATATTTATGATTGGGAATGACAGATGGTGGGAAGGTTGGTCCCTTCTAATATAATTGCTTAATTATATAGATCTGTATTATAATCTGTTTATTCTATACAGATTAGATATGCTTAATTATATCTAATCTGTATAGAATAAACAGATTCCAGATTACATTTCAGTCCAACGTTGTTAAACGGTAGCTTGTCTTACATTCTAGGTATCTACATCATGTCATTTTGCTATTGTCCATGCTTTCCGTCCAACCAGGAGGCACATAAGTCCAAAGATAATTACAATCAACTGCTGAGCCCAAGAACAGAAATACTTTTTTCAAAATTGCCAGCTCCGGGATTTGATATTTCAGCCTTTCTATTACTGCTCAAAATTGGAAAATGTAAATGTAGACGGTTACATTCCGGCCAAATGACCCAATAAAAAGAGCTCCGACCGCCAATCCAATAATAATTAATCAAAGTGGTAGTTACATGAATGAGGAAAACTTGCTGTTTGCCAGCAATGTCAGTTTAAATGGCTTAGTGTGAATGTCCCTTCCTACTTGTTGTCTGGTTTGGTTGACAGGTGAGTTATGGTTAAAGCCCATTACACACACTGTGACTGGATACACACACACTCACTCAGACGGACATTATTCAGCTGTTACTCATGTCTCAACAGCTTTCTCCATACCAGTTCCAACATTACTTTTTATTGGGTCATTTGGCCAGACTGTAACCCTCTACATTTACATTTTCCAATTTTAGGCATTTAGCAGAATCTAAAGCTAAGTCATCCAGAGATACTTCTAGTTAGTACAGACTCATCGGGTCACTGTGAAGTGTGACCACCAGGTTTCTAAATCCAGTTGTGGCCGACAGGCAGAATCTGAGTGACTACTGTTTCACACAGTTCACACTGACTTCTATAGTAGTTCCTGTTGAGTGTTGGAAACTTCCAACATTTGTATCAGTCTTTACTCACACAAACCTCACTGACCTCAGTGGAGAACAACTAATGAGGACAGGGCACATCAATGGGTTAAAGTTACAGCCAGGCTCGTGTTTTTCAGACAACACTTTTGGAGAAGAATAGTGACAATTGACAAATTTCACTTTTGGAGAAAAATAGTGACAATTTAGCTTGTGCCTCTACAGAAAGGAAGCAATAGAAAGGAACAGAAAGGAAGCAAATGACTGTGAACAAAATCTAATATAAAAATATATATTTGTATAAATCCTAATCTTCTCTGAATGCCTAGGAGGCCCTGACAGCTCTGCACTGATAAAAATAGTGACTCTAGTTTTATAGACTCTGCGCTCTGGCCAAATGATTTGCACTCAGCACCTCGCTCCATTCCATTTGCGCTGTGCTCAAACTCTGGCTCAGGCCTGTTTGATTAATTTACTCATTGATCGATTCTCAAACTCTGATTCAGGCCTGTTTGATTCATGTACTGATTGATCGATTCTCAAACTCTGGCTCAGGCCTGTTTGATTAATTTACTGATTGAGCGATTCTCTTGCATTACAGCCCGATGATAAGCTGAGTGATAAAGTAAATGAGTGATTTTTTTTTCTTGTGTGATACTGTAGCAATGATGAATTTAGCTATTAAAATGACTATCTTATTCAGGTCAAAGGTCACAGGATTAATCTAAGCAAATAACAGGGTTTGGGTGTGTAAATAGCTGTGTGTATAGTAAGTTGTGTTGTAGTGGATGAGATGTGTTGGCAAATGGACTCCATATTAGGCTCTGGGGGTTTTTATTTTATAATTATTTTACAAGGTAAGCATGTCTAAGACCTTGGGGAGATTCCATCTAGCAACCTTTCTGTTACTAGTATGAAGATGGTAGCATGTCTTCCATGAGAGTGAAGGGGTGACGGGGTAAAATGCCACACAGGTGACATGTCCGGGCCACTGTTGGCATATTATTGCCATAGTGGCATGTCTGGAGATGATTTGGTAACCAATGGATATCCGGAGTATTGATACATCCTCCTGAGGTGTTTCGGAAACATAACTAGGTGTTGCAACTTAGTTTCATCATGTGTTGGGCAACACCTTGACAGGGTCAGACGGCGCTCGCAGACATTTTCAGAGTTAGCAAGTCTTTAGTGCACAATTAGATACCTTCTCTTTTGTTGAAGTTCCCTCTGTCTAACACTTCTACTCATTATTATGATGTTTAATATCTGTTTTGCGCAGAATTAGAAGAAATGCTTCTTCTATGGTATTTTAATGATTTAAACTGGTTTATGTGTTTGATCACAGGGCTTAAAGGTACGCGGTGCTTATGTCTCAATCCTCCAGCAGTAACAATGCACTAAGAACCTCTGTAACCTAAAAATCCTGTGACC
Source organism: Esox masquinongy (assembly GCA_016801175.1). Taxonomy (NCBI): domain Eukaryota; kingdom Metazoa; phylum Chordata; class Actinopteri; order Esociformes; family Esocidae; genus Esox; species Esox masquinongy. The sequence goes on from JACXGI010010130.1 coordinate 16,176, forward strand.
GTAAGCTTCGGAGGACCATTTTAGGTTGCAGTTGGAACCTGTTTTGGTTCACCTTTGTCTTAAGAGTGTAGCGCTTGTATGGCAAAACACTGCATGTTATCTGCTTCTAACAGAAGTTATGAATGTACAAATGGTTTGTCTAATCGTGCCTTTCATTTTCACTGACGGTTCAACCATTCATTCATCATGGTCCATTGCCTATAATGCACAATATGTTGCTTTAAAATCTATATAATGGTATACTTGTCTATATTCATACATGCATACATCATAGTGTAAAATAATAAAGTCTTAACTTTTTCATCACATGGCAAGATAGTAAGTACTAGATTTATAACATTTATATATTATTCTCATGAAATATTCGTTTTGATGAACAAAAGGTATTCTTTACATGAAGCATTGTGTCCGTGTGCTATGACAAGCCCAGAAAAATGTTATCACTAATAAAAGCGATTCAACTTTTCATAACCTGTCATAATGCTGTCATGACACCTTGGTGACACTTATTTAGACTTGTTATGATGTTATACAATGGATGGATATAATGGATATGGTAATGGTTATTCTACTACACCATACCTGTAAATACTATGTCTGTCCAGGATTTATAATTGTAATTGAGCAGACCAATATCAGACGTGGTCCGTACCACTATGCTGTGGTGCTGATGAAGAGGAGGCAAGCAGGTGAAATAGGAACCATCCAGGAAATAACACTGTAATATCCAACAACTTTTCACGTGTTATGTCAACATTATGAACGTTTAAGACTGGTTATGTCAGCTGTTATTATCAGTTATTAAATGTAACAACGAATCAAGACGATGTATTTTGTCAAAACTGATAAAATACGATGTATTTTATCGGTTTTGACAAAACTGAAAGATTTGTCAATTCATATAATACTGATTGTCACTGATGGGTGACAAATGAAAGAAAAAACTTGAATTAATGAGTGGAGGAACATAACGAATGCAGATGCTTCCATACAGGTGTACTGCATGATACAATTAAACAATTAACATCCTTTCATGCACTTTGACATACATAGAAATGCTGAGCATGCTCAGTTGGCCCCGATTTTGGATCAAGATGGCAAGAGAAAAGGATCTAAGTAACTTTGAAAGTGGGTTCATTATTGGGGACAGATAGCAGTAGCTTTAGTCACAAACAATCCTCAAACGGTTAGTGTTTCAATAGCAACAGTGACTAAAGTTACATCTGCATTCAGATCTATGGGACAGACATCAGAAAATAAGGTCGGAAATTGTTGTCATAAGTGTACATTTGATGACCGTGATGCTTGTGCATAATTGTGATATGTGAGGACAAACAGAAGAGCAACTCTTTCCCAGGTGACTGAGAATGTCAATGCAGGATGCGATCAGACTGTGTCAGCAAGAACAGCCTGTTAAGAACAACACAGAGAGGGATATTATAGTAAGGTTGTAGTGCATAAAACCCTCATAAAAAATGTTCTTCCTTTCGTTTGTCACATGTTTGTGTCTTACTGGCTCAAAAGCTTGGGTTTCAATTCTCACATTTCTCTGTCTCACTCCGTCTGTTTCATTGATTGCAGATTCTACTACATCTGAAAATTAATATACAATTCCATAAAAATATTCTTAACAAGACCCTGTCATCAACCTCTGAAATATTTCTATTGTTTCTTAATCATTTGGGAAACACCATTAGGGTTGGCTGCTGTGTTCTCGGCCAGAATTTAAATACATTTTCGATAACTGGTCAAAGGCTTTAACTGTTAATCTACCTGCCTCTTTCACAAGTGCTAGAATCTCAAATGGGTTTTCACATTTCCTAGTGAGAAGCCCAATGTTAAAATAAAAGAAACACATACTTCTATTACTTTTAAATCCCTTTTTGTGTTTCAAATCACATAAATTGGGTGTACAACCTTCCACCAGATCCCAGCTAATGTAATACTTGTCATGGTTTCAATACACAATTATCATGTTGCGTGTTTCTATTTCTACTCTGTACCTTCCTGTTTCTGTTGGCTTTCTTGGTGTCTAACCACCAGCTTGGATGTGACCCAGCCATCAAAGTCACAGTAAAGTCATGCTACTGAGGTTTTATACAATTTCCACGAGTAGTTTTCAAAGTACCGCTCAGACAAAACAATGGGTACTTCAATACATTTGAATAAATGTTTAATCACTCTCTACATTTTAATACATTTTGTGTGATATGATACATCCTGCAGAAAAACCTGCAATTCATTATTACATATTCCAAATTATAATTTGTACAATATGAAACGCTTTAAATTTTTTGCTCACTCTCTTTAAACATCATGTGCTTGGAGTCTGTCACTAGAAAATAGATGTTTTAAAGCATTAACAATCAGTTTCAACCTTAGCAAAGCAAAGATCCAGAGAGCTCTGTAGTAATACCTGGATGGGAGTCACATCAGCCCAGTGTTTCCAAATTTGACCAACAATTACTTGCAATATTTGATATACTCCTTAAAAATATGGTAGATGTTGTATGTTAGATTGCAGCTTCTCTGTTGGAAGGGTGGTATCCCAACAACAGAATTGTGTGGCCATGTATTGTCGTTAGAAATCTTGACGCCAGTCGACTCTTCCTCTAGACCCCTGATTGGCCAGCTAATTCTCCTCTAGACTGCTGATTAGCCTGCCAATCCCACTCCAGACCTCTGATTGGCCAGCTCTTAGGGTGCTCGTCAGGACTAGGACTGTCTGTTTGGGGTACACTTTGATAATCTTAGTTATCCAGAAGTAAAGTTAACTTGTCAAAGATTGTTGTTTCCTGTTTTACTTTTGAGGGATATGACATCCTTGTGCAAATAAGGAAGCAAAGACTCCATGTAAAATGGAAAAACCTCCATCTGTTTATTTCACTTTCTTTATCTTGGCCAAGAGGCATCAAAGATTATTTTATGTGTAAAGAATTACTCAATGGTGAAAACCCAACATCTGAAGCATCCGTTCATCGTGTCCACTATGGGGAGAGGAAGCCCAGTGTCAGCGCAGTGGAAGATTTTGGAGCAAAATCAAACAAGGCTGACATTCTGTCAATTTTGTCACTAATGAAAGATCTGATCACAATACAGTTTTGTGTTTGTAAAATATGTTACGAACAGAGTGAACCAGGTTTTTCACGCATTTACACTACCAAAGTGAAACAACTTGTAATTGTTTAGAAAGAACGCAGGGCAAACTGAGTTATTGAACACACACACACACTTCTCAGAGTAGGTGTTTCCTGATAGAAAAATGCATGTTTGGACATCTCATGGTTCTGCCTGCTCTGCTTCACTACCTGTGGATTATCTTGGTGTAGCTATAAAAAAATCTTTGCCACTGCTGCTTGTAAATCACATGACTCTCTTTTGACCTTGGCATATTTTAATCTTTAATCTGCCTGCAAGAATCCACCCAAAAGAGATTGACAATTTATGCTTTGGTGAAGTATGGGCACAGGACAGTGAACAACACCTAGGTTTGAAAAACACAAGAACTTTTACAGTCTAACTGCTTATTAAAATTGTATATTTTTACTTAAGCATGGGAGATCAGAGCAACCTGAGCTGTTATCCACTGTAAGGTCACGCAGGCAAATGCAAACACACACACACATACGCACACCCACACACAGACAAACAGACACCCACAGCTGGCTGAGTGTAGCGTTGGTGGAGTCTCTGGAATGTTCTCATCCGTCTGGCAATCCCTGGAAACAGCCGTGTGGCCATCTCTTCCCTTCAGCCTGCCTGCCTGCCTCTGAGTAACCTGTCCCTGGGCTATGAGCCTGGAACAACGACCAATCCGAGCCTCAGGGAAGTGTCTGCATCATTACTTGTCTTTTATTTAATTTCTCCAGGGTTTTTATTTAAGACGGGAATCAGAGGGAGGCGCTTGAAGTGGAGATAGATGAGAAGGGGGGAGGAGAGTGGGTTGAAGTGGAGATAGATGTGAAAGGGGGAGGAGAGTGGGTTGAAGTGGAGATAGATGTGAAAGGGGGAGGAGAGTGGGTTGAAGTGGAGATAGATGTGAAAGGGGGAGGAGAGTGGGGTGAAGTGGAGATAGATGTGAAAGGGGGAGGAGAGTGGGTTGAAGTGGAGATAGATGTGAAAGGGGGAGGAGAGTGGGTTGAAGTGGAGATAGATGTGAAAGGGGGAGGAGAGTGGGTGTTGATCCCGAGTCTGTGGCACAGGGCCGTATTACTGCACTGAGCCGGGAGTTTACCGCCTTAAAGTGACCGCGTCCTTCTATGGGAGTGGCTTTGCCGTGTAAAGTATGAGTGTAAACATACACTTTTCCATTATATCCGATCTCACGAAGCGAGCGAGTCACATGTAATATAAATGAGAAGCTAACCGGCTCGTAGCCTACTGGACTAAAGGCAGTGTTCCTTCAGTTAGATAGCTAGCTAGTTTTGTAACATCCTTTTATCAAAATAAACACGTTTCAATGCATTGGCTGCCTTGTGCACAGAATGGGTGCAGTGCCTGTCAAGGCAACTGTGCTTTACAACCACGTGTCCCACAACCACTTCACAGCGTAGTGATTGTTGCTAGGGTGGACGAGACACCTGGGGTAGTGTGTTGCAGGAGACAATTGGTTGATAGGCCAAGCCGATTGAGACAATCCCTATCGCTCCAGTGATTGTGTCATTATTGTCTTACCATATTGGCCAATGAAGGCCACTTTCCCTGGAAGTGTTTGGGAAAGAGACTGTACTAACATTCTGTGTTTTTTCACTCCAATATTAATCTGATTAACCTGCTTCTGAACTGGTCAAAAATTGTAACAGCTCGGCTTGAATGGGGCTACTACAATCAGGTTTCAGTTTGCCAGCTTACAAAATGAACATTTTGTCATCTAACATGAAAATTGGTCATCTAAAAAACTAAACATTTCAGTTTTAGGTCTCTGAGTCAATGAGACCAAGCTGATATACAATAGCTGGCTGGTAATAACTTCAACTTTTTTGTGTGATTTTTGAAAATGTCTCACTTGACCAGATGCACCTGCTGTGGAAGCCTGGTGAAACCAGCTACTGAAACAACGTATAATTTTCAGTAAATGACAAAGGCAAAAAGCCCCATTTCAAAATAGCAGCTTCAACAACAAGACCCAATCCCAAATTGCCCCCAGACAGGGACTGGGCCGGTCAGAAGGTGTGTCTGTAGTGGTCAAGTGCATAGGATGCAGGGCTTAGGGGCTGATTTGGGACTGGGCCTGTCATTGGGTGTGTCTGTAGTGGTCATGGTAAACAATGCATTTATTTGTGCCCTACATAAGAAACAGGTTGTTCTTCCTCACAAAGCCAGCCATCATTAAGGCATGACCGGTGGGGGGTTTCCTGGTGTGCTCCAGCAGTTCATTTCCATGCCGCAGCTGTGTGTGTGTGTGTGTGTGTGTGTATGTGTGTGTGTGTTTAAGAGAGAAACAAATGTGACCTGAC
>JACXGI010010131.1:0-28566 GCA_016801175.1 Esox masquinongy
GTCCAGTGTCAACTCTGTACTACTCAGAACTCCCCCTCAGTCCTGGTCCAGTGTCAACTCTGTACTACTCAGAACTCCCCCTCAGTCCTGGTCCAGTGTCAACTCTGTACTACTCAGAACTCCCCCCTCAGTCCTGGTCCAGTGTCAACTCTGTACTACTCAGAACTTCCCCCTCAGTCCTGGTCCATTGTCAACTCTGTACTACTGAGAACTCCCCCCTCAGTCCTGGTCCAGTATCCTGGTAGGGAAACATGTAACATACATGTAACATACATGATTCGTAGGGAAAGTTACATCAGTTAAATTCGTAAATAGTGATGCTTCGGAGGGTATTAAGTTTATAAAGATTATTCTCTACCTGAAGGCCTTTGTTTTGCTAGACAACTATTCTCACTGGTGTGCTACAGCAGCAAGGCCCTTTTTGATAAGCTGAAAGGCCTCTTATATTCCTGTAGATTGGATTATTGTTTAGTTACAGTTGGCAGGCCTTCACACGCACGTCTAATGCAAATCTAATGCAAGTAAGTCAAAGGCAAGTGAAGCCTGCTAAAACTAATTTTACCTCTATCTGCCTTCCTCTCTCAAGCATATGAATGTATCAATTTCAGTACACACCTGGGCGTGTGTGTGTGTGTGTATGCATGCGTGTTTGTGAATGTCTGCACAGGAGTGATTGCGAGAGATGGACAGAAAAGAGGGATAATGCTATACCACTTCTCAAGTGTCATGGACCTGCACTGGATTTGCTTGAACAATTTGATTCAGATATGTATATGAAAATGCATTTTTAAAGTAATTTGAATTATTTTCTCCAGCCAGCACGTCATATGCCTTTTAGGTATGGCTTCCGTTTAGCCATTCTACTATAAAGGCCTGATTGATGGAGTGCTGCAGAGATAGTTCTGGTAGGTTCCCCCATCTTTGCAGAGAAACTGAAGCTCTATTACAGTGGCCACTGTGTTCATGTTCACCTCCTTGACCAGGGCCTTTCTTACCAGGTAATTTATTTTGGCCAAATAGCAGTGGAAACGTTCTCTGGAGTGATGAATCACACTTCACTATCTGGCAGTCTGATGGATGAATCTGGGGGTGGTGGATGCCAGGAGAACACTACCTACCGGAATGCGTAGTGCTTACTGTAAAGTTTGGTGGAGGAGGGATAATGATCTGGGGCTGTGTTTCAGGGTTTGGGCTAGGCCCCTTAGCTCCAGTGAAGGGTCATCTTAATGCTTCAGGATACAAAGACAGTTTTGAAAATTGGGCACATCCAACTTGGTGGCAACAATTTGTTTCAGCATGACAGTGCCCCTGTACTCAAAGCGGGATCCATAAAGACATGGTTCAACAAGGTTGGTGTGGAGGAACTCATTGGCCTGCGCACTGCCCTGACCTCAACCCCACTGAGCACCTTTGGGGTGAATTGGAACGGCGATTGCAAACCAGGCCTTCTCATCTAACATCAGTGCCTGACCTCAAAAATGCTATTTTGGCTGAATGGGCACAAGTTCCCACAGAGATACTCCAAAATCATGAGGAAAGCCTTCCCAGAAGAGTGCTGGAAAAGGGGGGCCAAATGCCCATGGTTTTGGAATGGGATGTCCAACAAGCTCATATAGGTGTGATGGTTGGGTGTCCACATACTTTTGACCATATAGTGTATTTTTAGACAATGCAGTGCCTTTTGTGTTTTAGTGCATTTAGGACCAGCACATTCGTAGTTTCCATTCCAAAATTGGACATTTTGCTCCAACTAAATGCCCCTCCATTCCCCCTGGCGCTACAGCACTTCACCATTTCTGTATTGGTCTCTACCACTCCTATGATATACTATTCAATTAGACTGTTGACAGAGAGTTAATATCATGTTTGAGTTGGATAGACATGTGACATATTTGTTTACAATGTGTATCAGGAGTTTGTTTTCTTTTCGTGGTATAAAAAAACTAGTATATTTGTTGTTTTCCTTAAAGGAGAACGTATGACTGGCATACTTACATGGTGCAGACAATATGGTTTCATTGCAGTTGGCCACATGTCAGCTTAACCATTTAATTTGTGAAGGGTATTACCTAGAGCACTGGTGTTGATTAGCACAATGTGCTCTTAACTCTTTGTGCTAAGTCGGTGTGGGACTCCTGTTTCAATTGGATTTTTTAAGGCAAACCTTAGCGGGTATTAATGACGGGGGTCTTTTTAAAACACCTTACTAGTGGCTTTGCCAGCCTTTCAGTTCTTTTCACCAAGGTGATTTGGTTCCCAAAATTCACCAAAAGAACAAGATTCACCAAAAGAACAAGAACACATTTTAGAAATAACAAGGTGTACCCTTGAGCAATGAGTCCCTCAAAATGAACAAATTAAAACTAGTCCTGACCAGACATTCACGGACATTCATTTTGACATTCATGATATCAAACCAGGGAGTTATTTGTGTGTGTGTGTGTGTGTGTGTGTGGGAAGGTAAGAGGATGGGGAGGTGTAATGTAATCAAAAAATCTTTCCAGTTAAGAACGAAAACCGCTACCAGTAGGACGTACCAGTTCAGAATAAACGACAGACAGAACAACATTTCATGTAATTTTCCTCAATGGAAGGAAATGAAAATTAATGTAATTGATTTATATAATGCTTGACTTAGTGTACAGTGCATATTTATAAAGTAGGAATAAAATGAAATGTACTGATATATTTTAGTAGCTTGGTTCCCTGGAAAAAAAATAAAATTCTAATCTAGTTCGCAAGTTGTTCAAGAACTCCTGCTGTATTTGTGACATTGATATTAAGTCAACAGTTATGTCTCATGTGCTGTATTTGTGACACTGATATTGGGTCAACAGTTATGATGTCTCATGTGCTGTATTTGTGACACTGATATTGGGTCAACAGTTATGATGTCACATGCAAAGTTTCCTGCAAGACAAAGTCACATGCAAAGCAGTCGGCGATCCCAAAACAACATCCTTGTTTGATTTGATTGTAGATTAAGTAGGTTTTGTTGCACTTCTCTTTTTTCGGTACTTCTGTGGTATTTTGACCTCCCACATTGATGTTTGCCTATTTTACATAACATTATTAACATTATCTTTCCATTGGCACTGTTAAAGTGCAAACAAGACAGAGGTGTCGTGACTATTTTTCCATGTTTGTTCAAGTCAGAAGCATCACTATTGTTTTGTGTGACAGCGCCTTAAAACAAAAGTGTCAAAAATCTCTTAGCAAGTTGTTGTGTCATGTCAGTGTCTTAGCAGGGTGTTGGGTCATGTCAGTGTCTTAGCAGGGTGTTGGGTCGTGTCAGTGTCTTAGCAGGGTGTTGGGTCGTGTCAGTGTCTCAGCAGGGTGTTGGGTCGTGTCAGTGTCTCAGCAGGGTGTTGGGTCGTGTCAGTGTCTCAGCAGGGTGTTGGGTCATGTCAGTGTCTCAGCAGGGTGTTGGGTCGTGTCAGTGTCTCAGCAGGGTGTTGGGTCGTGTCAGTGTCTCAGCAGGGTGTTGGGTCGTGTCAGTGTCTTAGCAGGTTGTTGGGTCGTGTCAGTGTCTTAGCAGGGTGTTGGGTCGTGTCAGTGTCTCAGCAGGGTGTTGGGTCGTGTCAGTGTCTCAGCAGGGTGTTGGGTCGTGTCAGTGTCTCAGCAGGGTGTTGGGTCATGTCGGCGTCTTAGAAGGGGGTTACGTTGTGTCCGTGTCTAAGCAGGGTGCTGGGCCAGTTGGACTTGTTCACACTTATCACCCAAGCCACAGACTATACTTTGTAATACTATATCAGGCATGGTACCAGACCCTCAAGTCTGTAACTGACAAGATCCTGCACAGCTTCTTATACCTAGCCGTGGGACTGCCAAATGATTACTAAATGTCAATCCCAGCTATCCATATTTGTTTATGGGGCATTATCAGCAAATACAGCACATATAAATTCTTAACAGCACCTTCTGGAAAAAAATCTGTCAATTTTCCCTTGTCTGTACTGTAATGGATGAGCTGCCAAGCAAGCGGTAGCTCCAACAGACTCCATGTAAACCTTTAGTTTTCTACCAAATTTCCTAGTCACTTCTTATGCGGCTTTTGGCATCAGTCGTAGAGCAAAGCAAGGGTCATCAGCTGCCACCTGCCTTCCGTCGAGAACTTACATCGCTAAGACCTTCAAGCCCCGTCCCCCACTATGGCAAAAATAATCCTCTGGCAGATGGGCTGTACAGGTCAATCGAGACAAAACAATTCTGCTTTCAATGTTCCTTGGTCTTCTTCCAGCTCAGCCGTGCAAGACTGTAATTCCATTGGAGTTGCCATAGACCTCTTGGTGGCCTCCCTGACTAAAGCCCTTCTTGTCCGGATCCTCAGGTTTTGAGGACAGCCTGTTCTGGACAGATTCACAGTTGTGTCATATTCTCTCCATTTCTAATCCTACCCTTATTTCAGATTTGCTTTGAATGTTCCTTCATTGCCATGAAGTAGTTTGTTTTAGGAATTGTAATAACCAGCTGTGGGACTTCACAGAGACGTGGATTAACAACAGTCTGCTGATTTTATTTTTCACTTTGACATTATGGATTTTGTGGCAAACACTCCTCATTAAATCCATTTTGATTTCATGTTGTAACACATTAAATTGTGGAAAATGCCAAGGGGGTGAATACTTTTGAGAGCCACTGTGGTAGTCAAGCTTAAACAAAGATATTTGTAATCTCCTTTTAGTCAAATCAAAAATGTTTTTTGTTTAGTTCTAATTGTCTGGGTGTACTTAGTTATATTCTACTGCTTGTCAATTGTTACTGAAATAGGTGTTTCAAAAATATTTTAGTCACAGTTTTTATTAGTTAACACTCCTTTAAGTGAGTACATATCAGAAGTATATTTAAAATAATTACCAGAAAGGTGAGTTCCTTTAAAAAACCAATTATTTTTATATCATTAAAAAATATTATTTTGGGGTATGAGTCAGGATGACAGCATTCACACAGAAAAGAATGCAATGGACCTCCCATGTGACCCATGTAACTCCTTGGTTGGATGAGCAATATGAAGAAAATTGCTGGGCCCAGATGAGGAGAACAGGCCCGGCGCCAGGACGAAGTAACTGAGGGGGCTGTTAAAAATGGCGAGGGGGCTAATCTGTTTTTTGGCTATTTTTTGAATATTTTTCGATATTGTACAGGTTTTGAAATTTAAACTCGGGGGGCAGAAAATACAACTGAGGGGGCTAAGCCCCCTCTTGCCCCTCGTGCGCCGGGTCTGGACTAGAAGGAAGGCTTGTCTCGATCTTCAACCCCCAAATCCGTTGGCATTTGTTGCAATAACACTGGATACAACAAAATCGGGCCAGGGTGAAATGGGGGATTAAAAGGGGGCTAAATCAATTAAAATGTTTAGATACAACTGAAACAGTTTTCATATACTATGTCTTTAAGTTGCTGCAGGTGTTTGGTTAGGTTGCTTTTAAAAAAAAGATACATACATTGACAACATCCTAATCTAACAGGCCTGTCATATGAAAGGTCGGTCTGTAGCATCACAGGGTATGTAAAGCCAATATTATTGTTACATTATTCAGTTAAGGGAATTATCCATGAAAAGAGTTATTATGACATATCACTTTAAGTATGATGTTATTAATTGTCTACTTCAACAGAAGTGTCTGCTGAAGTCAATGACAAGCCCAGAGACTGCCGAGCTAGGTAATTATGTAGTGGTTCAAATGGAAGCTCGTTAGGATCCAGCTAAGCAAGCGATCAAAGAATCGATGTGACACTGAACCCAAAAGCCAAAGAAATGTGTAATAAATGGCGAAGCAATAAATTGGATTATCTACGGCCCCATGGCCGAGCTCTCTTTTGCAAATGACAAATCAATCCAATCAGGCCGGGGGAGAGTAATATCCGGAAAAGGACTTTTCGTGCCATTATTTGGAGGTTATCTGTTTTGCAAAGGCTTTTAGAATGTTGCATTATGGGTTTTTCTGCGTAGCGTGATACTATGTTGCGTGATACTACGTTTTTGTTTTGTTTTTTCAATCAATGACGTGACATTAGATGTTTATGCAAGGCCACTGCTACTGACAGATTAAAATATCTTACAAGGCCACAGTGCCACTGGTGCTCATAGTGGAAATTAATAACAAATCCTCAACTCACATCCATAAAGTGGTGGTAGTCATGGCGGAAAGTGGAAAATCCATCACTGGAGCATGTCAGAGGGTGTTACCAGAGAGTGGTAAACAGTCCTACGGAAGGTGGGACCTGTCTTGTGTTTGATTATAGTGTAAAGATGACATAAATTGGACTGTGGTGTCCGACCTGCAATGACATAGGAAGTCTGGTTCTGTAGGGTAATCCAGCTCCATAAACAGAATTTAAAAAAAATTATTTCAACTAAAATTAGGTCACATTGGCATGGAAACAATTCTGCTATGACCCGCAACAGCACATGTTGGACTAAAGCGTCATGTTAGTTACCATGTCAACAACACTGTCAGTGAATTTATACGCCTTTCATGTAAGTGGTGTGGCCAGAACACACGTGTTTCACCTTATGGCGGACAGTTTCTCATTGCTACTATAAATCCGAAATTGTATTTACATATTATGGTTATCCTATTATAAATTAAGTAGTTTTCATTGTTTTCACGATTGATTTAGTCTAAAAAGGCTCACCGCGTGGCAACCTTGACGTTGGCCTTGATGTCAACACTTTTTGTCAGGATCTATTTACACTTCAACGGCGCACATACAAGATGCACATCCAACCCCCAGAGGTATTCAGGCAGATCTAATCACGATCAGTTAACAATCTGTCTACAATTGTGGGCACACTCAGGATAAGGACAATATTAGGACATCAGGGGGCATGTTAGAACCAGGCGTAAACACACACTAAATGTAATCTCACACATATCACCGCCTATCACAGTGAAAATTGGGTTGTTTGTTGGGGGGGGGCACTGCTCTGTTTGTTTCAAATCAGATGTCACACCAATGATTTGTTTCCAAGGTGGGACCTTTCAGCTGAGTGATTTCAGGTGGGTGGAAATTGTAGTGGGATGATCATCTGAGACTAGTCAGTGGACCTTCAGTTAAGGCGTAGTCCACACGTGGACGGGCATTTTTTTTAAAACGAGGGTTTTCTATACGTTTTGGCCTTTCGTCCACACGCAAACTGCGTTTTAGGTCTCTGAAAACCCTTCCAGGCTGAAGATATTAAAGAACTCAGTTTTCAGTGTTGACGTGTAGACAGATAAAACGGAGTTTTAAGGCTAGGGTTATATCGTCACCTGTTGGTTTGACATGCTCTTGACAGTGCTTGACAGCGTATTTTTGCGTTTTCATGTGGACGGGGATTTTTTTAGGAGAAAAAAAACGTTTAAAAAAATACCCGTGTATGTGTGGACTAGGCCTTAGAAGGAAGCGATCAGCTATAGCTCGCAGCAGACCTCTCGTTCCTCATGAATTAGTAACGTCAGTGAGCCATACTCAACAGTGTGATTTAAAGGGGCAATCCGCCTTTAAAACAATAAAATAGCAGAGTCTCAGACCGTTTGGTAAACGGAATGGGCCTTGAGCAGAATAACCACGCCCAAATACATGGACGGAGGTATGGATACAAGGAATGATAATTTACAAAGTTTAACAACAAAGTACTATTCTTTTTTTAATTTATGGTGTTTTCATGAACTTTATTTGCATGGATTGGAGTAAATTAGTAAAACTTTGTCTCTTTCTTGCATTCTGACTGGGTACAACGAGTTCACGAGGCATGTATTTATCATTTGATTGCTGATTGACCCTTTAACATGAGAGCTTTCTCACACAACCACATGGCAAGTCTGCCATCTCCTGGATACATCGAAATATTACAGACTTCATCATTCTGACACTGACTAAAGTGTAATTTCCATTCAATTAATTCAGTGATGAACATTCATGATGTAAAAATAAACGTGTTCTGTATTCCTGCGTTACTATTACATTTCTATTGATACTGGCATCATGGATTACTGAACACATTATCAATTGCATTTAGTCAGCTTGCTACTGTAAAGGGTTCTTCGGTATACATTATACATGTATTACATGCCCATAAAAGGAGATTTTTGTAAAGTGTGTTACGATAGACCATTAAATAATTACATATGACATGAGTAGGCCTAGTTGTCTGTAAAAAGAGTCCATTAAGAAGTATAGCAACATAATGTAAATTATTCTCCATTCGGTCACTTATGTTATAAAACCAGGCACGTGCACTGATAGATCCCAAGGGCGTATGAGACCTTTCCACTGAACAAGTGCCCTCTTGGCCGATGTTTAGTAATTGTACTTTAGTAACCGTTGAAGAGACAATCCAGATCTCTTCAATGGTTACGTAGATTAATAATCCAACAGCTTGTCATATTGAGAATATCATGTATTTTTTTATTTTCTTGCATCGTTTTAATTATAAATGCACCTTTAAAACAATACTTACAATTATGAATAGAACAATCCATACAAATTAACTGTCGTTTTGCCACCTTCACGCTATAAATTCGTCTGCAGGCTACTAGCCTGAAGTACCCCTAAGCAAGCTAGTATTGCAAATAATTAACATTCGTTAACGTTGCCTCATTGTCACGCAGGACAACTTACAAATATTAAATGTCTGAAGCAAGTAGCAAAGCCTAATGATTGCCAGTTTGTTTAGTTTTTCAGGATCAGGTTCAAACTCCTTTGCTGGCAATGGCATGCTGGTAATTTTTTCCACCTAAGAGCTGAAGTCGGCAAGTAACAATGTAGCCTATGCTCAAAAGTGTAGAATTATTTGGCAAATATTATTTGGCATGCTGGTCATTTTTTCCACATAAAGTTGAAGTCGGTAAGTAACAATCGACATGTTTAGAAGTGTAGAATTACTTGGCAAATATTGATAATTTAGCATTTTGGTTGGGAAATAAGATGCGGTATCAACACTAATTGTCGCGTGCGTGCGGATGTAAAACCTCGTCGTTTCTTTTCCTGAGATTGACGCTCGAAAACACGTTGTATATCCCATTACAGCACATGAGGACGTTTTCTCTCGAGCCCTTGTTCTACTTTTGCCCATGCCTCCCTAAATCTCTGCTCACTGAACAAACGTCTGTGAAGACATTGATGTATTTAATCCCGCCCTGGTTAGGCTTTTATAATTTCCATAAAAGGACACGAAATGCTTCAAAGACGAATTCCAGACAGAATGATGAGTATTTTCGTATGTTCTTTATGATATAGCTAAATGAATGCCCATGGAAAAACCACCACACCATTTAATTAAATGATGCAACATCACGCATGATCTAATTAATTGGAGGGAAATATACATTTTCACTCTTTCTTGTTTCCCATCCAGCTACATTGGATGTATTTGTAAAACTCTTGTAAACTTTTTTTCTGTATCCATTATTTAATCTGACAGGTCACGTTGAGATTTTCGTTAAAAAAGGTGTGTTACTGGGAGTGGATGTTTATGTATTTCACAGGGTAGGGCAATGCATTTTTTCCTGTTACATTCGCCATTTCCCAAGATTTACTATTAAATGTATTCTTCATATGGCTTAAAACGTCAATGATCTAAATCGTTATATTATAAACACGCCAATGTGCACACTGCAGTCAGCACGAATATTCCGAAAGTCGCCTGCTGGAAAAAACCCGTTGTCAGTGTGCTCAGCACGTGCGCCCATCTGACAGCTTGTGACGACATCATAGTTTGCATAATCATTTCTTTAGCGTTTTCATTTACGCCAGCATGTTCAAGACGTACCACAAAGGGCTGCGTTCGTCAATTGCACAGAAATCTGATCACACAGAAGTGTGATCCGATTCTAAACCAATAAAACAGAAAGCTGGTAATTCCCCTCCCAAAATGACCTGCTGCACACCCATACCTCATTTTGATGGGGAGTGTGATTGGTGGTGAACTATCTGAGACAGGTGTGTTATTAAAAGGCAATTTTAATGGTATGAACAGGTGATCAGATTGCACCTTTAATTTTTATTTAATTCCTAGCTACATGCTAATTCCTAGGATGGACTCAAGTATCTGCATTATGAACATCAGACAGCATGAATCCTCTAACTCAGATGCAGCCTTTAATGTGAGTAGCGATTTTAATCAACCAAACTTAAACCAAAATATCCCCAATGTGTTTTAAATTAATCTGGACCATTATGTACAAATATAGCTCATCTATGACTGCTATCTGCACACTTAGGGCTGTCTATGAGACCTGGAATGAAAGTATAAAAGCTTTTATAAATATTGTTTCCCCATTTCATTAGTAACTTATCAGCAATGGTAATTTCTGTGGACTATCACCTTACATTTGATGGTATTCACAGTATTTTGGACAGTTGGTTTCACAGCAGTTTCTTATTAAGCAGCTGTGTTTGCAATTGTCATTTCTTCCACAAGAAAGCTGTCAATACTCTTGATTCCAGGTGTTCAAAATTCATTTGGACTCAGTTGCTGGTGTCTGACAAAATGAGGACCAATTTTAATGGAAGCCAAGCTGGTTACTATGTAGCATGTAGATGTACATCCCATACATGTTATACACTTCATCCTCCATGTTTCACCTATGAGGTGGTGTAGTTTTGGATTATGTGCAGTTCTCTGTTTTCTCCACATTTTCCACTTTTCACCACCCTTACGCAGTTTAATCTTAGTGGCATCTTTTCATAAGACTTTGTTCCAGAACCAACTGTAACCTGGATGTTCTGTTGATGAGGATTATTAGTGGAGTAACATTTGAAGTTCTGTTGGCGTAGTCACTTGCATATGTTTATCTTTTCACATCTATGCATACCTTCTGGAGAGTTCTGGATCTGTTGGACACTGTCGTTTTTTTCGTTCATTATGGTGAGCAATCTTTGGTCCGCCACTGGCTGAGGTCTTCCTAGGTCTAGCCAGTTGTTTGCCATTACTGAGATTACAACTGCTTTCTTTTGTCTTCATAATTAATGTGCCAAACAGTTAATTTTGGCATGCTTAATACTTTCTGTCTCAGATATTTTCTGATTTGTCTCCCTAACGACAGCCTTCTTCACTATCTAGAAAATGTTCACAGGCTTTCATGAACAAGTTCAGTTAATCTTTTGGATGGCGAACCGAAACAACATGCATTTATCACTCTTCTCCCCAGGATGTGAAACAGAGGCTGGGACCACCACATTGTCACTTCTGAAGTGATGTCTATTGTACTTAGCTTATGGGTTTGACCAAACAGTTCAGTGGAGAATCGACACCAAATAACGACCGATAACTTTTTATAACTGCATCTAAACTTTCCGTTGGTGAAATCCAGTAGATGTCTCCTGGATAGAAGGTTCTGTTGCCTTTGCTGTTTGTCTATGTTCAACTCCCAATGAAAGAGTTTTGTAAATCACAGATAAGTGTGAATGTAATCAACCTGTGTGAAGTTGGCCCCCCACTCAATGCAAAACTTTGGCAAAACAGCATCACAAACGCAACTTTGACCAGCACAAACACAGGACAAATGAGTGAGCCTATTCTGAGTCTATTCTGGGGGCTGGTGACGTCATCACCTAAAATGAAATGTCTAATATATAAAACACAGCAGCTGCTCAAATGAAACCTTTAACGGCACAAACGGAGCACAAACAAAGAAGACTCATTTGGGTGACTTTGGAGCATGTTGAGGGGCTGAGTGACCTACAAATGACCTATAAAATATTTTTTAATATCTAAAAACTGACAGCAGAACAAACTAAAATGTAATGGCACAAACAGGTAAAAACAGAGCACAAACGTGTTAGCCTATTTTGCCAAAGTTTTGTGCTGGGTGGGGGTGGGCAACTTCACGTAGGTATAAATCCATTGTGACATTTTAGCCTAGCACCCAGCATCCCACTGCTGGTTGAGCTCTGAAGTCAGTGCTGGTGGGTCCCTGGATGGGAGAACAGATGCTCCTGGTGGTGGTGTTAGAGGGCCAGTAGGGGCCATGCTACCCTCTGGTTTAAATATAAAATCCCAAGATGGTGAAGGGGACATTGCTCTTTGTATGGTGCAGACTTTCAAATGAGTCGTTAACTTGGGGTCAGTTATTTAAAGAAAAAAAATGTGATTGAATAAGGCACGTTTAATGTCTTTGAAAATGTAAATCTAGATGATTACATACATTTGTTAATGCTTTCAGATAATTTTAAGTCTCTAACAGGGTCAAAGTATCTCAGACTCGTCTGAACAATCTGCTTACATTTATTAGGATTTAAGCGCCTGAGTTTGACCAATATGATTTTCTGACACTCAAACATGACCTTTTTCTGATGGCAACTAAGAAACATTTTAAATATGGAAATACATTAGCAAGAATTTTGAGCTAAAAATTTCAACACATAGTATGAATGACTCAAATGAAGTTTTGTTGACTGATGGTTTATACAGTGCCGAGATCCACAGGCAACATCACAATGACGCAACTGTTTTCAAGTGAAATGTCTGTTTATCTTTTTCCTCTTTATAGTGATTATTTATCCATTTATATTTTTGTTGTTGTGAGTGTTGATTGTTGCTTTTAGAGTTTCCACTGCAGGATCTAATGCTCCACAGGAAATGTTAAACAAAACATAACAAACACTGATAGATTGATGGACCAGCCTAGTCCCACAAATTTAAACTAAACAATTAACCAAAACATAAACTTGATGTGTCCATGTGAGAGATTCCCTACTAGCTATGTCAGACTCCCATCACCACCACATCTGCCTAGTGAAAACACATCTCCTCTGCTGCAGTGTTGAATGGTTGGTCTTAAAAAATGAAAACATTCTGATAATTCAGCAAATCAAATGAACAAGAAAGGAATCAAACATAAAATATTTTGTAGTGTATATGAAAGCCATTGTGTATATGAAATACCTCTGTCCTGTACATTACCTTGGAAAATTAATGACATGAAGGAACACAGCTTCACCTCGTCTCTCCATCGTCTCTCAGCTCATCATCCATTGCTTCCAAGTTAATGTACACAAAGTTTGTATTTAGTGCGTAATATAATATTACCCTTGCTACAAGGACCTAATTAATTGTTCTTGGGTTTTATAATAATTTCCACTTTGTAAAACTTGCGTTGCTCTACTGGTGATGCCTTTAGTCAGATTTTCTTAATAAACACTATGAATGTAATAAACACTTCTTAATAAACACTTCCCTGTACTGTTGCTTTATTTTCTTTATTTTATCAAGGATCTGTTTGTTAGATCGGAACCATTACGAGAAGCCTAAGACAAAGAAAATGGTACACATCGCTATTCAAATAGCACAACATGCAGCGTTTTCACAGCACAACGCGTCAACCAGCAAACCCCATCCTAAGTCCTAAAGTCCGGGGCTTGGCACCAAGTGAGAGCCGAGCTACTCGGCTACAGCCTAGTGGCCAACTGGCACCGGTCCAGTACGTCAGTGATCTGACTGGATTTATGTAAACTCCAGACAAAATGACTGAGAAGAATTTGCAGGGTTATGAGTTTGGTTTACAGTAAATTAAAATAGATTCCAGGTCAGAAGGACAAAATTTAGAATGTATAGTGATGTTCTTGCACAAATACCCTCTGACACCCTTTGTTTTCCATGCAGCATTTGGGAATATAAATTCTGTGAGGCAAAACGCAGAGTTGAAAGAGAACTTACATTTGTTCTTCATCAGGAGTTCTAGCTCCTCCATTGTGTTTGCAATTTAAGATACATTTCAAACAAGATGTACAAAGACCTTGCTTGACTTCTTTCCCCTCTAACCACAGCTTGAGAAATGAAGCTTGCTGGAAAAGTCCTTTGGAGTCCTTCGTTGTGTATTTTCAGGTGACGATAGAATAAAACAGCTGCACTAAAGATGAATAAATGAAGGCATATTTTTTTGTTTGTTGTGAAAATGATGGACAGGAAACATTTTTATCAAACATATTTTTAATCTGACATAAAAATAGAGCCTCACAATGCTTTTGAAGAAATGTTGACACAAAAAATACAAGGGCTGGTATAACAATGGTCAAGGCCATAGCCAGCTCTCTGAAGGAATTGTAACCTACCCTAAAAAACATCTGGCTTGAATGGCAATCAGCAATGCAATGAGAGAACGGAGTCATGTAGTGATGATGGCTTTACTCTGGGTGTTTCCATGCGTGTCTTCTGTCACCCCTTTGATCTCCTTAGGAGTGCTATCGAGCTGAATGACATTTCACAACAATGGCTTTCAGATTAACATTGGAGGCTTCATTTGGTGTGCAAGTACAGAACAAAGAAAGGACTAGTAGACTGAAAACCCTCAAAAACTGCCTCGGCGGCTCCAACAGGGTTGCTACCATCCCCATGTGCAACGAAATAATGGGAAGAATTCATCAGTTGTCAGGTAGAAGGATTGAAATTCGTGAACGTTTGTGTTTCTTAAAATGGTAGGTGATGTTGAATTGTTGAAAAGAGACAAACAACACACACACAGTCTGTTTCTTCACACAGCCTGTTTTTTACACAGCCTGTTTCTTCACAGTCTGTTTCTTTAAGTATGCACAAATGCACTTAGCGGAGGCTCTTCTGAATACAGACCATAAAATAATTCAAATTTGCATTGCTATTTTATAAGCATAGGCTGAGATCAGTTTCAAACTAAGTTAATACATTCATTAATATTGTATTGCTCATTGTCTGTTAAATGCTGCAGATGTCCTCAAGTTGATCATTTCAAATTTATTTGTCCTGCAAACACAAAAACTACTGTGTCGAAGCTGTCCAATCACCATCACACCCTCCCCACTCCCCTCAGGCTGGGAAAGTACGCAGTGCGCCTCATCACCCTCAGCAAAGTGCACTTGACTTCAATCAAGCTCCATCAGGGTGGCTTCAAGAAAGAGGGCCGGACGAGGTAGGAGCTGGAGTAAAGGAACTAACGGCCTGGCTGGTGTTTTCTAGAAGAAAGCTTGGCGAGCTCTGAGCCGTGAGACGTAACTGGTGAGCCGTCTGCCCTGTGTGTGCTGTAATCATTAATGCAATGCCTTTGAGCACCTCATACTCCGTATCTTTGGTCTGTGCTCTCTGAAGACACCACAGAACATCTACACTCACGAAACAGTGAACATGATAATGACAAGCTACCTACGAAACATGGGAAGGACATTCACTCAGCTAGCCAGCTAGTAAAACATTTGGGGGGAATAATGACCTAATAAAAAATCTGAATTAAATGAAAAAATATCAAGAGATCTAACCAAAAGCTAGGTTTGGCCTCTTATGCTAAAATTCAGAATTATTTTTATTTATTTATTTATATTTTATTTATTTATATTATTTTAAGGACCCACGTTTTTCCTATGTCACTCCCACATGATAATACAGTATGTGTTTCTGTATTGTTACTGTGTGTGGGACATCAAAGATCTGTAATCAAGGATTCCTTTCACCGTAGCCATGCTCTGTTCACTCACCTGCCATAAGTCAGAGGAAGGTTGACAGTTTCTACCTGAAACGCATCAGACTGCTGAGCATCTGACCATGTACACCAACTCTGCACAAATGGGCACCCACCCACAACCACACGGTGTTGTGTGAGAAAGGTTGGTGTCCACAGAAATAATTTGGATTATTCCCTCAATACAAAAACTCTCCAGATCCTTCAGGGTCCTCATTTGTGGACTCTCATCTTCAGCTCACCCCACAGATTTTCAATGGGATTTCGGTCAACGGACTGCGATGGACATTGCAAAAGCATGATCCTATGTTCAGTGAACTTTTTCTTGTGGATTTGGAAGGATGTTTTTGTTTTGTTATGGCCCTCTCTCTCCACCTGCCTCCTTCTGTGTGTTTCCTTGTTTTCTGCTAAGCACATAAACATGGACATAAAGCTGTGTAGAGACTGGAACTGGAACCCTGTAAAGATTTGTAGAAATTGAAACCAATTGTAAAAACAGCATTGTTTTTTGGCTGATTTATTTTCTTTTAATGTTAAAAGCATGTCCATATGAACAGGTCCAGACATATGTTGTCACTGTCCATATGTGCAGGTGCATTTGAACACAACGGACTCTCGAAACAATCATTCTGGATAGAAAATGAATCCCATTCCATATAAAAGCAGAAACATCAGCTCCGAAAAAAATTAAGAGACCATTGCACCTTTTTCTTTCCTTTCCAAAAAATTCGAAAAGGAAGGTTTTGAGTGAGAAATAGAAGGGTTAAGATTAAGAGACCACTGCAAATTGAAGGCTTCTGTCTCCATGGCTTGATCGAAAATGTGGCTCACACGACCTGGGAAGGTGGCATCTGAAGCTCAATCAATATCTGCAAGTTTACACAACAAAATAACCTTGCATCTCTGATACGTCTCTGGAAATGTATCACAATGTAAACAAGCCCACAATGTTAACTAATCCAGAATTCTGGGATTCCTTTCAGGGAGCTCATTTATTAACATTGGGTAGAAACTATCCAACAAGGGTTAAACTATCCAACACAGTATAGAAACAAACACACCGGTAAGAGATCTCTAATAATAATAATAATAATTATGGGTGGTTTAGGCTTCCCAGTGCGAACAAGTCGGACCAAAGGTTGTATTGTTCTTCTGATCATGCAAAAACGTGGCCCAAAAGGTCATGTACACTTATAACCCTTGCTCAGCACAGCCAGAACAGGACTAGCCACCCCTCAGAGTCTGGGTCTTCTCCAGGTTCCTTCCTAAAAAAAACCCCTATTAATCATTTTGGCGCAAACACGACCCTGCCTGTTGCAAAGAAAAAGGCGTTTAGGTTCCGGAACCTTCCGGGGGCAACCAGCAGGGCCCTCCCATGCCCCTATGCTGATGCGTTCCATCGGACCTCGTCAGGGGACATATTTAAGGGCAACCTAGGAGCAGCTTGAGGCAGAACCCAAAATAGCTGCAAGAAATGCGAAAGAAGATGTAGTGGAAGAAGCTCATGCAGCTATAAAGGACTAAGCGGCAGCTACAGGGGCCAAAAAGAGGGCAATCTGAAGTCAGGATGACTTCATGGCTACTCGGCCCCAGGGACACAGACACCCAGAGGGAAAAAGACAGTCCGGGGAAGAAGGATGGAGAAAAGGCAACCATCTGAGAAGGCGACCATCTGAGAAGGCAACTATCTGTGAAGGCGACTGTCTGAGCCCATTTTTCCCACACCACCATCAGGAGGTTTCAGAGATGATGTTGCCTCCCCAGCAAAGCGGTGTGTTCTCTGTATTTGATTACTCCCTCTCCTTTTCCC
Source organism: Esox masquinongy (assembly GCA_016801175.1). Classification (NCBI taxonomy): domain Eukaryota; kingdom Metazoa; phylum Chordata; class Actinopteri; order Esociformes; family Esocidae; genus Esox; species Esox masquinongy. The sequence goes on from JACXGI010010131.1 coordinate 17,224, forward strand.
GTAACCACTCTATTTTTTTGTAGAACACCCTCAAGGGCCCTGAGTAAGTGTCCTGTGCCTGTTCCCTGTGTCCCTTCATTATACCATATATGGTCAAAAGCATTCCTTTAATGCTTGTAGAGAATATTCAGTGACGTAGCATGAAATACAACAACGCATCCAACAAACCAAAGAGAACTATTCTTCAGAGACTGAAATAGAGGAAGTGCTGTAGTGTCACATATTGAGTCCATTACAAAACTATATATTTTGCACGCTCCATCGCTCACCTCACCAGTAACAATAAAACCGCTGCTAAAGAGAGAACAATGAAACAATGGTCCTATGAAAAGTTCCTGTTGATATATGGCAAGTGGATGTGCACTGGAATGGCATTGACAATCTTAGTTTTCCTCTCTACAATCTTTATATACGGGGTGGTGGGTTAACACCAAAAAGATCTGCTAAGACACAGAACTTTCTGCAAAAGATCCATTTGTCTCTGAAGATGTTTACTTGTGGATATAATTATTTTTTCAACAATGTAAATCACACGTTTTAATTTAAAATATATTTACCCAATGAAAATGCTACATTGGACAAATAATTCCCTCTACAATGTGGCACTGTGTGAACACATTATCATGACTGTGTGAACACAATCATGACTGTGTAAATTTATCAACTTTCTCATATTGCTCAAAAGAGACAATACAGTAATGAGCGTCTATCAGAAGTAGGCTCGTACTGAAATGTGTAGTAGTGACAGTGTGAAAGATGATGACTCACACATATTTCCTTTTACTGGTGCTTTGGTTCTGTTTGAACAATTCTGCTACCGTAGACTGTTTGAAGAAAGAAAACTCGCAGACATTTTTAAAAAGGGGTGTGTAGTACACATTCCACTCTCAAGGGGAGTTATTCCTTTATCTTTTTCGATTGTTTCCTTGCTGTTAATCTGCACAGTGAAATAAATAATAAATATATAATAAATTGATAAATAATGGGCTGTGTGAATACTGTCCAATTGTTTTGACAAGAAATCTACAACAAATCCTGGTTTGTGAAAGTGGGTTGTGATAAGGAATGTGCCAGCTATACTTAGGGCTTGGTCTCATCAAATAAATACATTTGTTTTGTCTCTGCAGGTAATGATGACAGACAAGCCCCCAGGCATGACCTCAACGTTAAGGGTTCACCTGGAGTCAGTGAACTCCCCTCTCATTGGAGGCACAAGCAATGTGCTTCTGTTTCAGCCCAAAAAGGCAGAAGTTCCTTGTGACTGGGGGTTGTTTTCAGTTGAATGCATCCCCCCTCATGACAATGAATTAAAATATGATTGCCCTTTCGTGTGTGTGTGTGTACGAGTGTGAGCATTCTTTCTTGTTTATGTGTGCGTGTGTTGTATGTGATCGTTTGTGCGCGCATGTATAACTATGCTATCAATACCCAGTTATATCCAGGGATGGGTTGTAACGCGTTACAAGTAACACAAATGAGTAAAAGAGTACAGTTTCAGAGGAACGAGTACTTTTGTGGTTACTTTCTGGGGGCTGTACTCTTTACTCTTTACTCAATTATTTTTATTTAATAAATCGTACTCTTTACACCGTTACATTTCACCTACTCTTTCGTAACAATTTTGTCTTCAGTAGTTTGTCAAGAAATATTGAGTTTTTTCGTTTCGTGATTTGATTTGAGGTTGGGGTGTTCCCTCCCGCTCCTTGAAATCTGTGTTGGAGTGCGAGCAGATGTAGCTTATTAAATGACCGGCACCGACATGGAAAGTGGTTATTTATAGGACGTTGACGGGGGGAATTCCAACCCCTGGCCACAGTTGCACATCTTTCGATTTAAATGTAAAATAGGCAACACAGTCATTATGAAATGTTGTGTTTTTATTCTCAAAGACGCAACCATCTCTGTTTTCAAAAACTCATCATTCAACCTCCGCAAGTACATTGAGGTAAGGTTAGCAAACTGGCTCGCGCTACTTAGCCAGCTAAATCCTTTTGTCATAGATTTTTTTTTAGATTCAACTTACAGTACTTAAAGTACAGTACAACAAAATGCAGTAATATCCTAATGATAATATAATATTCTAGCTAACTTACAACATATAATAACAATGCAGCTCGTTAGTTTATTTGTATTAGTGGTTCATTGGGCTTGTCTTGAACTTTATTTAGTAATACACTTTAGTTAGCAGCAACATACCCAGTCTAGCTAGCTATATTTTGGTTGAAAGCAATTGCTGCTAACCAGCTGGCTTAGTTGCAATGCAGTCAGTCATTCCACCCAAGACCTAATTTAATTGACAAGATGTATTGAGCATTACTACACAAGATAAATATTTTTTTTTACCAGCAACATGTATAATGTTCTTAATTTGCAAGAATCTAATTTCACTGGTGTAGCATGGTGGCGCCAGGCCGGGGTGCAAGCTGTCCTTACACCCCCCCCCAGTTGAGAAATTGTGATGCTGTATTTACGCATGTGAATTTGAGGTGGCAAGTCCTCTTCTGTCTGTGCTGCGTGAAGATTATAAGGGTACATGACCTTCTGGGCAATGTCAATATTTTTGCAAGATCAGGTAACAAGCAGGTCAAGTAATGTATCTGTGCTGTGTCCAGAGACTTTAAGCAGAATCCAAGGATACCTGAGCATACGTTTCAATCTGACTCTTGTCCCCAGTCACATAAACAAATGCAACGTAAACAATTGGAACTTAAGACAGGACAGACTGACCCTAGTGCCCCCGGTACCATTATATAGCACTAAATCTAGGGGCCGAGACGGGGGTCCAGATACTCTGTGGTCCCATCTGAAGGTCCCCCCAGAATGGGCCCAAAAGACAGGAAGTAAATCCATCCACTTTGCCAAGCACCAGACCAAAAGGTATACCAACAAACCGCAACCACCCTGAAAAACCTCTAACCCCTCACTAAATCTTCACTCTACCAACAAACCACTTTCCTAACCCCCTAAATTAACTGTGGATCCTGTTATTTCCCTTATTTCCCTGATTGTATAATTTACTCTATTTTCTTGTGCCTCCCCCCCTTATGAAATCAAGACTGTAAATCAACCCCTCTGGACCATGTGTTAGTGTTATCCAACCACGAGCAACTGGTCATCAACATCCTTTGTTGCTTTCTCTCAATGCAGGACAATCAGTGAGATTTTAACAGTCAGCATAGCAGACGTCAAACACATTAGGCTGAGCTTTTGAGAACGCTGATCAGGAAAGTCTACTCAGAATGATCAACCAGGCTGTATCCTATTGATACACAGTGGACATCACTCCAATTTACAAAGAGAAAGGAAGCTTTTTATCTGTGTAGACATGTTTGGACAACAAGCCTTGCAGCTAGCTACTTTGTGCCACGAAGCAACTGTTTGTGCCAGGAAGGAAGTAGGATGTCAGTACAGCAAGATGAAGCATTTAGGAAGTTCATTCATTTAAGCAATTGAGGGGTCTAAATTAATTATCCTCCTTTAAGATCGCTCTTCAGTCTAGCTAGAGTAGCAAAGAAAGATCCATATATCAGACTGGCCAATAAAAAGAAAATATTAAGATTGGCAAAAGAACATAGACGCTGGACAGAAGAACTCCACCTAGAAGGCCAGCATCCTGGAGTTGCCTCTTCACTGTTGACATTGTGACTGGTGTTTCGCGGGTACTGTTTAATGAAGCTGCCAGTTGAGGACCTGTGAGGCATCAGTTACTCAAACTAGACACTCTAATATACACTGCTCCAAAATAAAGGGAACACTTAAATCACACGAGTCTCAGTGAACAAAATATATTAAAGATCAAAATATTTTCCTGAACATTGTGTAATTCGTTACACAATTATATAACAACGGTCATTGGAAACCAAAATCACCAACCAATTGAGGGCTGGATTCAAACTCACACTGAAAATGCAAGTAAACTATTGAAATCACAGGCTGTTCCAACTTTTGTGAATTTCATCATGGCAACTCATAATGTGACTTGGTAGTGTGTATGGCCCCCATGTGTCTGTATGCACTCCTGACAACGTCTGGGCATGCTCCTGATGAGACGGCGGATGGTGTCCTGGGGGATCTCCTCCCAGACCTGGATCAGGGCATCAGTGAGCTCCTGGGCAGTCTGTGGCGCTAATTGATGGTGTTGGATGCGCCGATACATAACATCCCAGAGGTTCTCAACTGGATTCAGGTCTGGGGAACGTGAGGGCCACTCAGTGGCATCAATGCCTTCGTCATCCAGGAACTGCCCACACACTCTGGCCACATGAGGCCTGGCATTGTCCTGCACCAGGAGGAACCCAGGGCCAACTGTACCAGCGTAAGGTCTGAGGATTTTATCCCAGTACCTAACAGCTGTCAGGGTACCGTTGGCTAGCACGTGGAGGTCTGTGCGACCCTCCAAAGATATGCCTCCCCAGACCATCACTGACCCACAGCCAAACCAGTCATGCTGGATGATGTTGCAGGCAGCATAACGTTCACCACGGTGTCTCCAGACTCTCACGACTGTCACATGTGCTCAGTGTGAACCTGCTCTCATCTGTGAAGAGAACGGGGCGCCAATGGCGGACCTGCCAATTCTGGTGTTCTCTGCCGAATGCCAATCGAGCTGCACGGTGCTGGGCTGTGAGCACAGGTCCCACTAGAGGACGTCGGGCCCTCATCCCCAGCTTATGGAGTCTGTTTCTGACAGTTTGGTCAGAAACATGCACACCAGTAGCCCGATGGAGGTCAATGTGTAGGGCTCTGGCAGTGCTCCTGTTCCTCCTCGCACAAAGGAGCAGATACTGGCCCTGTCCAGCTCTGCTCGTGTAACATCCGTCACCTGGTATCTCCTCCATGCTCTTGAGACTGTACTGGGAGACACAGCAAACCTTCTTGCGACGGTACATATGGATGTGCTATCCTGGAGGAGCTGGGCTACCTGTGCAACCTGAATGGGCTGCAGGTACCGCCTCATGCTACCAGTAGTGGCAAGGACTCTGGCAAAACTCAAAACTAGAGAAGAATCAGTCAGGAAGGATAAGGAGAGAGCAATTGTCTGTGGCCACCACTGGCAAAACCATTCCTATTTTGCTGGTTGTCTTGCTGTTGCCTCTCCAGTGCACATGTTGTCACTTTCATTTGCACCAAAACAAGTTACACTGATTCACAATCACTCATGCTTCCTAACTGGACAGATTGATATCCCTGAACTTTAATTGACTTGGTGTTGTACTGTGATGATTGTGTTCCCTTAATATTTTTGAGCAGTATATTTGTCCTCGTGCACAGTTGTTCACCGGGGCCTTACACTCCTCTTTTAATTGTGGTTAGAGCCAGTTTGCGCTGTGAAGGGTATGGAGTTACTTTTGTTTCAATAAGAACAAACAAAAGTATTCTTATTGAAACAAAAGTAGCTCCATAGAAAGGAGTACTACACATTGTTGTACAAGATCTTCAGTTTCTTGGCAACTTCTTGCATGGAATAGCCTTCATTTCCCAGAACAAGCATAGACTGACAAGCAAATGCCCCGTTCATTGTGCAAACAGGTTTAACCCACCAGGTGGAACTTGTATGGGTTGTGTAGGCCATCTAGTACTGGTTCCATACAGGTTAAATCATGCATTGTGAATAACGGTGTAAAATGACAAGGACAGCAACCATGGTTGGAGCCCCCAGTTTTCGAGGCATAACGTTACATGCTCTTATCTAAAGTATTCAGCAGGTAATTTAGTATAATGTGAGCACATGTCCCGGCATGTAGCTACGTCCTTTTAAATGTACATTACCTCTAAGTCAATTAGCTGATGCTCCAGAGCAACTCACAGGATCAGCAATTTTATACATTTAGCACCTACAGTATTTTATAATTTATTTTAGGAGGGAAGAGAGGGATATATTGAGATGCTGGAAAGCTGTTATTGGAAGTAGGCAGGCAGATCACAGCAATATTGGTATCTGTTCCTCTTCAAGAGAATGAACCCTTAAATTATGCATGTCTCTCCATTTGAAGATACTAGTTATAAAACCTTATTGGACTCAATCTCTTTAAGGGTACATATCTGGAAAGCCAGATGTTTTGGGTTTCTGTTTTTCAACCACATCAAGATGACATGAGTTTGATCAAGTCATTTCATTTATTTCCCATTAGAGTTCACAGAGGTGGCTCCAAAAGCTGTAGAATTTAAGAATTATTTAGCAGTGCGCATATAACCCCTTTTTGGTTTTATTTAGCAACCCAGATGGTACCCGATAAAAACATTTTAGGTTCCATGAAGTATCTGTTTCAGAAAGGATTCTACAAAGACCCAGAAAAGAGTTCTAACAGGAACCAAAAAGGGTTATCCAGTCAGGACAGCCAAAAAAAGATTTTGGGTTGAAGCTAGTATCTTGTTTTTACCGATACCTGAAAGGTTGTGCTGTATTGGTACATTTGTTGACCCTGGAGGATGACGTGACAAAAATGCAGTTTGTCATCTTCAAAGGAAACCTGGGAAGGTACAGAACAGTAGATAGGTTACATATGGCCTTCAAAATATCTTCCAGCTGTAACATTTCAACTGGAAACAGACGTTCAACCGCCTGTTAATTAACAACATTAAGGCTGGCTGTTACCTCAGGCCATGCAAAGTCTCCTCTTATCACGAGTCTTTCAATTCACTGACAGTCAACACACATGGATGGTGCTCAGAATAAATGCAGCCATGAGCATATCTATGGAGTTATGTGTCTCAATATTCGTAAATATATATAAAAAATCTGTGCGTATATTTATCACAACTCATAAATAAAAATAGGATTTGTAAATGTGAAATAATATTTTGTAAATAAAAACTATCTGTAAATATGTAAACATGTTTCACAAATATAAATACAATTTGTGAATATGTAAAAATATATTTCACAAATAAAACACAAATCTGTAAAAGATTTACAAGTGTTGACTTACATTTACAAATCTTAAGTTTATTTACGGATCTGAATTTTATATTTACACATTTTTGAGACCTTCGGTCGACAAGTTCTTTTCCTTCGGTCGACAAGTTCTCGTGTGCGTGGTTTCAGTCAGAGGGCTCGCTTGGTGGGACTTATGGAATATCCGGCTACTGTAGCTTAAATAAACAACATCTGGTTGGCTAGCTAGCCAGCTAGTAGGCTACTGTAGCTTAACTCAAGTAATGAAGGTATCTAACCCGACGACGCAACTGACTAGATAACGATATGTTGTTGACTTGCACAGCTGCATTTGGTTCATGCAGTATGAGTCTTGCACATCTAACTAGTGTTAGCTAGATGTGTCGCGCCATGGGGTTAGATTAGTGTTGCCACCATCAATGTGGAAAAATAAGGGACACCTTGCCGGCGGCCCCAAACCCGGGGGACACAAATGAAGCGGGGTCTGGGGGTTCTCCCCAATGAGAGTGTCAGATGCTTCATTCCCTGCATTCTGGTGAATTTATATGCACCAATTTGTTCTTTAATGCATCACTTTCAAAGTACTCTGCTACTGTGAACATAAATGTACCGTATTTTTCGGACCATAAGGCGCACTTAAAATCCTTTAATTTTCTCAAAAATCGACAGTGCGCCTTAATATGCGGTGCGCCTAATGTATGAATTAATTCTGGTTGTGCTTTCTGACCTAGAACCGATTTTATGTGGTACACGGCGCTCAAAAATCTGTCAAAATGTTTTAGCACGGCCTTGGTAAGCTACGAAGCTGCACTGCTTGATGGATTGAGCGTTACGGCCACCGTAGTCAGGAGCCTCGCGGAGTAATACAATCTGTGCTTCAACATTAAGGTGTGTGCATTCATTCATTCAGTCATTATTCATTTTCTATACCCGCTGCCCCAAAAATGGCTCCTGTTAAGAGACATGCTTACGAAGCGGATTTCAAACTCAAAGCTATCAGTCACACAGTATAACATGGAAATAGAGCAGCTGAGAGAGAATTCAACATTAATGAATAAATGGTACGGAAGTGGAGGAAGCAAGAAGACACCCTGCGCCAGGTAAAGAAGACCAAACTGAGTTTCCGAGGGAACAAAGCGAGATGGCCACAGTTGGAGGACAAAATTGAACAGTGGGTTATTGAACAGAGAACCGCAGGTAGAAGCGTCTCTACTGTCTCTATTTGACTCAAAGCAACAGCGGTAGCACGCGACATGGAGATCAACGACAGTCGAGGAGGTCCTTCTTGGTGCTTCCGTTTTATGAAAAGGCGTAATCTCTCCATTTGATGGATTTGTGGTAGAGGAATAAACTGAAAAAGTGAGTGTATTGTTTTGTATTTTATGTGTTACAACTGAACAATGTTGAGAGTTATTGTGAAAGAGTTGAATAAAGTTTGACTTATCTGAGTTTTGTTTCATTTAATGCGCCTTATAACCCGGTGCGCTTTATAGCCCGAAAAATACGGTAATGGAAATAGAGTAAATAAGAGTAAAGAACAGTTGCATCAATTATATTAAGGATTAAAACATCAGATCATAGACATGGGCAAGATGTTTGGTCTTTTAAAATAACCTATTTGGTATTTTTGGAAGAAGCAAGGACCCATCCTCCAGGAAGGATGGGGTAGCCTAGTTTTGTCTGTTGCTGCTCCCATGCTCTGGAATAGTCTCCCATCCCACATTAAGTCCCGTTCCAACATTGACAATTTTTACTTTTGTCAAGTCCACTCTTTACTTATTTTTAACGTCCTCTTACTGTTTTAATCTTTTGTTGGTTTTTTAGTCTTGCCCTCTATGTATTATATGTACTATTGTATTATATTATGTATGGTTGCCTTTTATGTATTATTCCTTTAATCATGTATACAGACCCGGTGGCACAGGGGCATTGCCTCCCAGCAAGAATTCTTTGCCCCCCCAAAATAGTTTGGGTAAGATGCTTCCCAATACTGTACTTCACTAATTAATGTTGGGAATGTAGGCTAGCTCTCTTGCCTTCATCTGCAAATGCGATCGAAGATGTGCTTTAAGTGCTGTGATCACTAAGCTACAAAAAATGTGTAACTACTGCAGTTACTAAAGTTTTCAAATTTGATTGACAGCTCTGTATTTTGCTAGTATATAGCCACAGCAAGCCATGCATGCAAAGATTATTTGCTTTCCGTCCGTCGTGCTTTACCTACTATTCTATGTTGATAAGTAGCACAAATGTGCCCGTCCATGGCAATCAAAAGCCCGTCCAAAACATTTACTCTAGAACATATACCTGTTTTGAGGCAGATGTTAATCCATCTGCCTCGACTGTAAAGCACTTTGGGTCAACCCCTGTTGTTTTTAAATGTGCTATACAAATAAAAGTGACTTGACTTTCCACCAAGTGGGATATTGGTTAAATTTCTCTCACACAAACACACAGCTCGTGCGTGTGGAGTGTCGTATCTTCTGCTTACAGAACTGTCAACCTATCTGGGAGAACCGCACTGCTGATCAGTGACAGACAACTCGCCTGTCATTCTGATTAAATACTTCCCCGCTATGTTTCATGAAACTCTTTGGTTTTATTATTTTTCGTGTCAATCCAAGCTTAAAGTAGGGTGTGCACGAAACAAATCGCGTCCCGTATTGATTCTGTAAGGGACAGTGCATTTTATTTTTCAATACGGGACAATCCTGTATTATACGGGACGGGTGGCAACCCTAGGTTAGATACCTTCATTACTTGAGTTAAGCTACAGTAGCCTGCTAGCTGGCTAGCTAGCCAACCAGATGTAGGCTGACATAACTAACTGTGCTTAAGTTAGTTGCCTGAAGTCGAAAACTTGCTCGGCGTTGTATTACCCATTGGTGATGCAGTCAAATATTGTTATACAAATAAAAAAAAACGTGTCCTAGCTACCTAGACTCCAATCTACCAGGCTCCAGTCCGGATATTCCATAAGTCCCACCAAGCGATCCCTCTGACTGAAACCACGCACACGAGAACTTGTCGACGAAGGAAAATGTGTCTCAAAAATGTATAAATATAAAATTCAGATCCGTAAATACAGTATCTCACAAAAGTGAGTACACCCCTCACATTTTTGTAAATATTTAATTATATCTTTTCATGTGACAACACTGAAGAAATGACACTTTGCTACAATGTAAATTAGTGAGTGTACAGCTTGTATAACAGTGTAAATTTGCTGTCACCTCAAAATAACACAACACACAGCCATTAATGTCTAAACCGCTGGCAACAAAAGTGAGTACACCCCTAAGTGAAAATGTTCAAATTGGGCCCAAAGTGTCAATATTTTGTGTGGCCACCATTATTTTCCAGCACTGCCTTAAAACCCTTTTGGGCATGGAGTTCACCAGAGCTTCACAGGTTGCCATTGGAGTCCTCTTCCACTCCTCCAAGACGACATCACAGAGCTGGTGGATGTTAGAGACCTTGCGCTCCTCCTCCTTCTGTTTGAGGATGCTCCACAGATACTCAACAGGGTTTAGGTCTGGAGACATGCTTGGCCAATCCATCACCTTTACCCTCAGCTTCTTTAGCAAGGCAGTGGTCGTCTTGGAGGTGTGTTTGGGGTCGTTATCATGTTGGAATACTGCCCTGCGCCCCAGTCTCCGAAGGGAGGGGATCAGGCTCTGCTTCAGTATGTCACAGTACATGTTGGCATTCATTGTTCCCTCAATGAACTGTAGCTCCCCAGTGCCGGCAGCACTCATGCAGCCCCAGTCCATGACACTCTCACCACCATGCTTGACTGTATGCAAGACACACTTGTCTTTGTACTCCTCACCTGGTTGCTGCCACACACGCTTGACACCATCTGAACCAAATAAGTTTATCTTGGTCTCATCAGACCACAGGACATGGTTCTAGTAATCCATGTCCTTAGTCTGCTTGTCTTCGGCAAACTGTTTGCGGGCTTTCTTGTGCATCATCTTTAGAAGAGGCTTCCTTCTGGGACGACAGCCATCCAGACCAATTTGATGCAGTGTGCGGAGTATGGTCTGAGCACTGACAGGCTGACCCCCCACCCCTTCAACCTCTGCAGCAATGCTGGCAGCACTCATACGTCTATTTCCCAAAGACAACCTCTGGATATGATGCTGAGCACGTGCACTCAACTTCTTTGGTCGACCATGGTGAGGACTGTTCTGAGTGGAACCTGTCCTGTTAAATCGCTGTATGGTCTTGGCCACCGTGCTGCAGCTCAGTTTCAGGGTCTTGGCAATCTTCTTATAGCCTAGGCCATCTTTATGTAGAGCAACAATTCTTTTTTTCAGATCCTCAGAGAGTTCTTTGCCATGAGGTGCCATGTTGAACTTCCAGTGACTAGTATGAGGGAGTGTGAGAGCGATAACACCAAATTTAACACACCTGCTCCCCATTCACACCTGAGACCTTGTAAC
>JACXGI010010132.1:0-28414 GCA_016801175.1 Esox masquinongy
TTTCTGAGATACTGAATTTGGGGTTTTCATTAGTTGTCAGTTATAATCATCAAAATTAAAAGGAATAAACACTTGAAATATATCAGTCTGTGTGGAATGAATGTATACATTATACAAGTTTCACTTTTTGAATGGAATTACTGAAATAAATCAACTTTTTGATGATATTCTAATTATATGACCAGCACCTGTATACTGTATATGGGAAGGAACAGCTATCAACAAAAAGACAAACAGCTGATGCATAACCATATTTACAAATTCCACCTAAGATGACTAGCTTTAAACCCTGACTGATTCGTACCCCCCTTCCTCAAGTTTCCAAAGGCAGTCTTTACCATACTATACAAATTGAGTAACGTTGATAGACAAAGTGGAAATCTATGAGCTGTCTTTTGAATGTGAATATTTATCCCTCCCCTCATGCCCCTCTATTCCTCTCCCTGATTTCTCTTTATCAGCCATAATGACCTAGCTCTAAAGATGAGGATTCTTTTTAATAACCAGCTGAGTCAAGTTGACCTGCGCCACATTAGCGAAGTAGCTACAGACATCAGCAGACTCAAAGTGGGACATGTCGGAGCTCAGGTAAGCAAATGTGTAATGCAGGAGCTAATTGATTAGCAGTCTCATTGGCAAATTCAAATGTTCTAAAAATATAGGACCAAACATTCAGTTTTAACCAAACTTCAGACACTGAGGAGGGATCTATATTGTACAAATAACAAAGATGCAGTTTGGAGCTTTGCATGTTTTTTTAAGTTTTAGGGAATCTTTTATGACTTTTTTTTTACTCTTTGTGACTTTTTATGGCTCTTTGATAGGACAAATTTTATTCCAAATGTTGGGTACTATATTGAATCTTAATCCTATGAAATAAAATGACACATTTCGGTGCAATTACATATCACTAAAATTACATTAAATCTTTTACTTACTATGGAACCAATTTCATAACAAGCTGAGCCCAGCTGCCAGTCCAGGCCAAAGCACCAGTGAAATCAGTGTAACACTGACGCAAAATAATGAGATGTAGCCCATATACCATTTAACTCAAGTGTTGCTCTCTGGCCTCCATCATGTTCTAACCAGGTGTTTGCAGCATACGTGCTGTGTGGTTCCCAGAAGAAGGATGCAGTGAGGCTCACACTGGAACAGATAGACTTGATTCGCCGCATGTGTACCGAGCATCCAGACCTGGAGCTGGTTACATCTGCAGAAGGTATGCTACTTTGGATAATGGCTTTATGAAACTCATTTCCTGTATTTTTCCATGATTTGTGGTCTCTGGCGTCATTTGATGGGTTGCCCAAATTGATAGTGCTTTCCGCCATTATGTCTGAAATGTATGGGCGCCTAAGTCATCTGCTGATTAGTTTAAATGTGTGTGTGTCTCAGACAATATTTACTGTGTGTGTATTCTACAGGACTGAAGAACTCTAAAAAGATAGCATGTCTGACCAGTATCGAGGGAGGTCATTCAATAGACAGTAGCCTGGCAGCCCTGCGGATGTTTTACCAGCTAGGGGTTCGCTCCATGGCCCTCACACATACTTGCAACACTCCTTGGTAAGCACACACACAATCTCTCTCACACACACAAATGTAGAACAATAATTGTTAGAATATTTTGACATATTGGGGTCTACTCACTTAGATATAAACACAGTATTTTTTTCTGACCCAACTTTATCAAAGGTCTAAGGCTCAGTCTGTGTACTTAGGAGTATCATCATGTGACTAAACTGTAATTAGATATATAATTGTAAATATAATTGTATAATAATCTTCCTGAATAAATCTGACTCCAATAACTATTTTTTTGTCATAAGCACCAGAACATGCTAAGTCTAGTTGGATAGCATGTCTTCACATCACAGGTTGTGCATTTCAAGTAAATTTTTCCTCAAGTGGCCGTTATGCAATTATGATTACGACTAAATATAAATAGCTGATAACTGGAATATCTATAGTATTATTAATTAGTTTGAGCCACAAGTTTGAGCCATCACTTTTCCTTGGTCAAACAATAAAAACAAAAGACAGGAACCGTCACCAATCAACCAATGTATCAGCAAATATTAGGACAGTACCATTTTGGTCTTACAACCAGGTTTGAATGCTCTTGCCACCGGCTGACCGACCTGTAATATTTTGTAAAGTTTGATTCCTAATCCTTACAGGACTATAAAGCTTATTTGAGTACTCATCCCTTTATGGGAAACAGAGGAACTCCAAACAACCTTTTAATCCCCACAATATCACTACTTTTCTTAATTCACTGTATTACTCAAACCTCTAATGGCACTTAACAAGACATGAGAGGGTGGGGGCTTTTCTTCCGGAGATGGCCTCCCCAGGGTTTGCCGGACCGCGTAAGCGGAGCCGGCCAAGAAGAGTGAATGTCTCTTACTGAGTGACTGACTGACTGTCTGATTGACTGAGTGACTGACTGCCCCTTGTTAAATAGTGTAGTGGTTAGAGAAGCGGACCTGCGAACTATAGGTCCCGAGTTTGTGTCTCCTCACAGGCGAAGCGAAGTACACATTATGAATTATTCCGTATTGACGAAAACTTAGCTCGCTAAAACCTCCAGTGACTACATTATAGTAAGCCTGAAATAAAACAGTTTACGGTTATAGTGCGACTGTTTCTGGTGGATTTTCGAAGTACGCATCCGTGCATGCGTTTTGGGTCAGGGTAGACAAACACATTTGCTAGCTACAACATAGGCTACAGCTGTTCAAACGGCCAGTGGCAAAAGCTAACACTTCATAGACGCTGTTTGTGGTGGAGGTCAACTTAATATGAAACGTTAGTCAGTTTAACACAATGCGCAGTAGTGTTTAGCGACTGGTGAAATGCGTAATGCTGTGGCGCTATGCCTCTCACGTGGAAGGCACATGTTTGAATCTATTGTGAACAACGACATTTATTTATTTTATTTCCACAATTCTCTCGTTGTTTCACTTGATGAAAAAGTTAGTTATCGTCACCTTTCTTGAAAGTTATTGTATCAGTGTCATTCATGAATGAAAGAAAAAAGTACATTGTTATGCCATGAAAGAAAAAAAATACGTTCTTATGCCATATAATGAAATAGCTTTGGCAGACTCGCTAGCAATTGCTCAATTCCTATGACTATTCCAGTAAGTTACTAGATACTGGTAAAGCCTATTACTGGCTGTTCAAATGGCCAGTGGCAAAAGCTAACAGTTCATAGATGCTATTTGTGGTGGAGGTAAACTTAGTAAGAAACGTTAGTCAGTTTAACTGTGTCAAAAACACTCACGAATGGCCAATTAGCTGTTAAAACGGCCAGTGGCAAAAGAGGATTTCTTCATAGACACCAGAGGCTATACTGACACCCGTCGAACGTAGAGCTCTGTGGTGTATTGGTTAGCGACACAGCCTTTCATGTGGGCGACCCAGGTTTGAATCTCAAGAGGGCAAAACTCTCTATTGCGCCCCGGCTGAACTAGGCTTGCCTAGTGTCTTGTTTCCTTATATTTTCATTGCTTATTCTGTATACAGTTTTAACATCTTAGGTTGTTTCATTTGCATAATAAACACAATAGGTCTTTCTTGCTATAGGGCCGAGTCCTCCTCAACAATTTATGATGTATATCAAAGAGAAAATGACAGCCTGACAGACTTCGGTAAGGTACGCAAATCTTTGAAACTCTTAAGATTTACACAGTCTGAGAATAAACCAAAATGTGTTTCCTAGACAGGCCCCTTCAGGGAACATGATGACATTCAAACACAGATTTTGGGATATTTAGAAAGTGCTGTAACACTGACGTGTTCTCCATGAAAACATGCCTGTCTGTATTTACATTTGTAACACATGAAGTTCTGACTGCCGGTAGATTGGTACAATGATGTACGTAGAGCATGTTATACATAATTTGGAGTTGGAGAGAAAACCTGCAGTATGGAAGGAAAAGGGTTGGGCGTAAACCTGTTAACCATTTGCATGGCATTAGTCTTGCCCATGATAGTAGATTAGATTAGATTAGATTCAGCTTTATTGTCATTGAACAGTACAAGTACAGTACAACAAAATGCAGTTTGCGTCTAACCAGAAGTGCAAATAGAGGAGTGCAGAAAATTTTACAAGTATTAAGTATACGTATGTACAAGTGGAATGTAAAGGTGTGCAATTAATGCAAATGCATTACCGGTACATTCTAAATGTGCAGTGGACAATTTACAGAACATTTACAGTTATTAAGTATTAAGTATAATGTATGTACAAGTGAGATAAATAGTTGTGCGGGAATTCTCATTGTCATACTGAATTTGCAATCGAGGCAAATTGAAGGAGTAGGGTAGCATGTGCAACTGAAATGCAGGGATAGCAGCAATGAGGTTCCCGAGGTAGACGTGTGTGTAACAATAGAAAATGCAAGTACAGTGGCAGTTCTAAATGTGCAATGAGGGCAAGTTTAAGGTGCAAGTTTAAGGTGCAAGTCGGCATGTGTAAATGAAATACAGGAATAGTAGCAATGACACGTAAACTGAAAAACCTTATCAGACTTGTAAGTCAGTGACAGAGTCCAGTAGTACAAAGGGTGGGCGTAGTTAGTGAGGGGAAGTCACAGAGTTCAGCAGGGTTACAGCAGATGGAAAGAAACTGTTCCTGAGCCTGCTGGTACGAGAACAGAGAGACCTGTACCGCTTGCCTGATCGGTGGAGCGCAATTTGTTTGTGGCATGGATGTCAAGGGTCCCTGGTGATACCGCGCACCCTGCGTAGACACTGCTTCCACTGGAGGTCTGCAATGGCTGGGAGCTGGGTACCTGTGATGTGCTGGGCGGTTTTCACCACCCCCATTGCAGGGCCTTCCGGTCGGCTACGGAGCATCCACCAAACCACACTGTGGCGCACTTAGTCAGAATGCTCTTGATTGTGCAGCGGTAAAAGTTCACAAGGGTTTTGGAAGACAGGCGGGCCCTCTTCAGTCTTCCCTTTGAAGTACAGGCGCTGCTGCAACTTTTTAACCAGGGCTGAGGTGTTGAGGGACCAGGAGAGGTCCTCGGGGTGTGGACACCCAGGAATTTGAAGCTGGACACAAGCTCCGCCTCAGTGCCATTGATGAGGACTGGGGCGCGACTGCAGCCTTTAGACTTCCTGTAATCCACAATGAGCTCCTTGTTTTTTTTGCGTTGAGTTCCAGGTTGTTGTCAGGTTGTTGTCAGCGCTCCATGTCCCCAGGCAGCCGACGAGCCCTGTAGGCTGAGTCATCATGGTCACTGATCAGGCCTTCCACCGTGCTGTCGTCTGAACTTAACGATGGTGTTGGAGCTGTGTACAGGAACGCAGTCGTGGGTGAAGAGGGAGTACAGGAGGGGGCTCAGCACACAGCCTTGTGGAACACCAGTGTTCAGGATCAGGGTGGAGGAGGTGAAGTTGTCTAATCTGACAGACTGGGGTCTGTTGGTTAGGATGTCCAGAGTCCAGTTGTAGAGAGAGGGGCTGTTCCCCAGGTCATAGTGTTTGTTGACCAGCCTAGAGGGGATGGCCGTGTTGAATGCTGATCTAAAGCCTATGAACAGCATTCTCACATAGGTGTTGGTTTTGTCCAGGTCGGTCAGGGCAGAATGTAAAGCTGTGAAGATAGCGTCCTCTGTAGACCTGTTCGATCGGTAGGCAAACTGGTAGGGATCCAGTGTTGGGGGGTGGCAGGACTTGAGGTGGGCCAGAACTAGTCTTTCAAAGCACTTCATGATCGTGGGGGTGAGTGCGACAGGTCGAAAGTCATTCAGGCTAGACGTAGACGACTGCTTCGACACTGGCACGATGGTTGCGGTCTTGAAGCACGTGAGGACCACCGCCTGGGCTAGTGACCAGTTGAAAATATCAGTGGAGACCCCGGCCAGCTCCCTAACACATGCTCTGAGCACACACCCGGGGACACCATCAGGACCAGTGGCCTTGCGTGCATTCACCCTGTTCAGTGCAGACAACACATCTGCGGTGGATAGGCTGGGGGGGGGATGTCCGGAGGGGAGTTCAGCTTTAATGGCTGGCTCTTTGTTGTCCCTGTCGAACCTAGCGTAGAACCTGTTTAACACGTTGGTGAGGGAGATGTCGCCGTCTGTGGGGTTATTTGGCCGGTAGTCTGTGTTGGTTTGGATGCCTTGCCACATGCGTCGAGGATCAGAGTTCTTGTTGAAGTGCTCCTCGATCCGCAGTTTGTGGTCATGTTTAGCCAATTTGATGCCCCTATTCAGGTTGGCCCTGGATGAGTTGTAGTCCACCGTATCGCTGGATCTGAACGCAGCATCATGTGCCTTTAGCAGTTGTCGGACCTCACTGTTCATCCAAGGCTTTTGGTTGGGGAAGGTCTTTATTAGTTTATTGGTGGTGACATCGTTGGTGTGGATGTTGATGTAATCCAGAACGGAGGAAGCATATGTTGCAATGTCCGTATGGGAGTCAAGGGTGGCTTGAGTGGCAAACAATCTCCAGTCTGTGTGGTGAAACTGGTGTTGTAGTAGTGAGTCGGCTCCCTCTGGCCACACTTTGACTGACCTCACTGATGGTTTCACCCGTTTAATGAGGGGTAAATACTTGGGGAGTAGGAACAATGAGAGGTGGTCAGACTGACCCAGCTGGGGGAGGGGAATGGCTTTGTAGGCCTCTGGAATGTTTATGTACATCTGGTCTACTGTATTGTCTCCTCTGGTGGGGCAAAAGACTTTCTGATGGAATTTGGGAAAAACAGTATAGAGTTAGCTCCCTGAACCCACTAACAATGAGTAGATATAAGCCTATCCACACTTTGGAAATCTACAGGTCTTGCTTGTGGTCAAATTGATTTATGGTCACTGCCCTACTATGAAGGTCAGGTCCAAATATGTTGAGTTGGTTCTGCAGTGCATGTCTCTTTTTTTACACTCTTTATGTATCAGTGAATCCTGGAGTCAAATCCTCATGAATGAAACACTGAGACTGGCTTGCAAGTCTACCATGGTATATGAAATGTATCCTAAAGTATTGTATTTGGAAAGACTAACTTATTGCAGTTGAACTGACATCCTGAAACGCTGATTCGATGAGCATTGTAACACTGATCTCTCTGGTCTAGGGAGAAGCCCATATGTTTATTGTGGTTAAAGGACCCCACAGATTGGTGGTTATAGTCACTACTACAGACATCTGGTTAGAGTGCATTACAGACAGGAAGAGTCCATTTTGACTACAGATTCAGGACTAGCATGATATCCCAGATACCCTTTTAGTCTTCTGGAGGTCATTTGAGGACTATATCCAGCACTTGTTACAAGCTACCATCAAACGCTCCAGGGAAAGTTCAAATGCTTTTTATAACTTATTGCTGTTGTTCTTGGTATTAATATTCCTTTTTTTATACAAGACAAACAAGATGAGACCTTGATGTCACTAATACTTGCAGGTCCTGAGAACGAGTTTGATAAATATTCTTTCCACAGAATTTTGAATTGAACAAGTTATGTGATATGAAGCAGACTTCACGAAATTGGGAGGAGAAAAAAATAAACAGTGACACAGCTGTAAAATGAATGAAAGTGTAACAGCTTGAAGTCTGTCTTGTAATTGGTTAAGACAATTTTTTTTAAATGCAGCAAACAAATACAGCTCCGGAAAAATTTACGAGACTACTGCACCTTTTTCTTTCCTTACCAAAAAAGTTGAAAAGGAAGGTTTTGAGTGAGGAACAGAAGGGTTAAAATTAAGAAACCACTGCAAATTGAACACTTCTGTCCCTCACTCAAAACTTTCCTTTTCAACTTTTTTGGGAAGGAATAAAAAGGTGCAGTGTTCTCTTATTTTTTTACGGAGCTGTATATAAACACAGTGTCCATAGACAAGATAACTCAAAACAGTCTCAGTAGATCAAAGACATGTAGAGCAATGTTTATTGATACATGTGTTTTAAGTATTATCAACTTAACTGTATGAAGTTGTCTTTAAACTGAAGTAGTGTATTAATGTATTGTAATTTCAAATGTACTATAGGTGTTCTGATAATGTAATGTCATATTAAGTGTATGCAGTCTATTAATGTAGTGTCACTTCAAATGTATGTAGTCTAAGAGCCAGATTTGCAGATTAATGAACATTTCCAATCGACCTTGATTTTTTTAGTCCAGAACTAAGTTTAATCTGTGTCTGCGATACCGGCCCTAGATATCCAGGAGGTAGTTTTGTGTTTGGACTGTATTTGTTGGTTGATATTTTGTTAGATTTTGTGTGGACCCCAGATCGAGTAGCTGCCCCTCCTGGAGGTATCTAATGGGGGTCCTAATAAAATCCTAAGTCCTTCCATCTCTACCCCTCCCTCTGTCAGGACGTGGTGAAGGAGATGAACAGACTCGGGATGATAATAGACCTGTCCCATAGTTCTTGGGCCACTGCCAGGGCAGTACTGCAGGTGTCCAAGGCTCCAGTTATTTTCAGCCACTCTTCAGCCCATGCCATTTGTAACCACAGTCGCAACGTTCCTGACGATCTGCTCCGCAAACTGGTAAAAGCCCAGGCAGTAACCTTCTTTCCCACTTGTTTGCTCACTCACGCTCTCCCTCCTGTTCACCATCAGCCCTGTGTCTCTCAGCGTGGGTGGTTGGTCTTTACTCCTTATACAGAGCAGGGAGAAAGGGAATCTTTTTCATTGCTGATGTTTTGATGAGTTGTCTTCCTTTCTGATGTAACATCTTGTCTTGAATTTTCTTTGTTTTATTATTGTACAGATCTTTTTGTCTGGATTCATTGTTGTTTCAGAAGGAGAACAGGGGACTTATTATGGTGAATCTCCACAGTAGGTTTGTGGCTTGCAGTGGCAAAGCTGATGTCTCCATTGTGGCTGGTAAGAGTCTCTTTTGATTTACTGGCATTATATAAAGTGAAAACTGACTTACCATTTAATACACATCCAATACAGTTAAATATGCCTGTACTGAGTATATGAATAAAAACAACATTGTATTTGTTTAATTTTTATTTGTAATAAGCCTGGATTTAATCCGAAAGAAGTATTTAGGCAATAATGGCAAAATGTCAAACCTATGCAGTATTGACCATATATGGCATAGTCTCCAAACATGGCATTTAAAAGTTGGGAGTGTATTTGGATTGAATCCAGGATTTTTCTATTGTAATCTTTTGTGTATTTTTGTGCAGATCATTTTACCCACATAAGGAAAGTGATTGGAGCTGAGTCAATAGGAATTGGAGGAGACTTTGATGGAGCTTCAGAGTAAGTTACTTTTACTTCATAGCTCCCTTTTATAAGCTGGCAACCACTGAATGTGTCCATATTTAGAGGAAGTGGAAGATGTGAGCCTGTGATTTGACTTCTGCTTTTGGACTTCTCCTTATTTAACAAGGGACACAAAATGTCAACACCTTCTCCACATTTTCTGGATTAACAGTGCAGATGAACTCCTCCCCAGCCATTTGTTTTTCTTCTTGTCAAGATTTATATCTGAGGATGCTGATTTCAGGCATTTCTTTCATGCATTGTATGTTAATTTAACCTCAGAGTGACGACAGCATGTCCAACTGTAAGTAATTAACACAGCCGAATTGTACACGTTGCTCCATCTGAATGATTCATTCTTTTGCAGCCTGACTGATAACTTTGTTTGTGTTGTTTTCTTTTGGCTTAAGGGTTTAGGTCTATTATATTTTATTCCCTGCAGGTTTCCTGTTGGACTAGAGGATGTGTCCAAGTATCCTAGTCTAATCCAGGAGCTTCTGAGGAGAAACTGGACAGAGGAAGAGTTGTCTGGTGTCCTCAGACACAACTTCCTGCGGGTGTTCACGGATGTTGAGAACGTGAGTGGCACATGAACCGCTGTTGTCACAGCGTATATAACTTACATCATTCCAATGAGTGAACTTTCTCTCCCTCTTCTCCCCCCTTCCCAGGAGCGTGACAGGCTTTATAAAACTCTCCCGGGTGAAGCTCAGATATCATTGGCTGAGGTGGAGAGCCCCTGCAGGCTGGTTCTGAGGCTTCCTGGCCCAAAGGGACCCCCCGCTGATCAGACGTTCTCCACGGGGCATGGGGACTCAGTGAGCCTCAGTGGTGTTGCCCGGAGAACCATGATTATAATGATTTCCTGCTTCTGTGTCCTGCTAGACCAGCCATACAACATTTATTAGATTAGATTTTATAACTTTACAACATATGTTGAATTCTCTGTCTATTTTTTTTCAATGGCCACAAGCCTAGTGTTACTGTGTTTTTTGTGTAATTTTCTTGAATGCAGTTGCAGTCTGCCTTCTACGAAGCACTTTACCTAATTTTTAGTTTTGGTCATTTGAACTTACAGGGCTTTGTATATTTACACAAAGCTCTGCATTCTTTTAATGCTATGTTATAATGCTTTAATGAAACACATTAAAGTATATTCACATGTCCCATTCTTAATATGTATTTATCAATATGTTTTATATATTTTAAATGCTTTATCAATTATAATATCAAGGTCATATGGTTGTCAAAGTTATTGTTGAGCCTAGCAATTCAAGGCTGATTGGACTTAAGCCTGATGAAGTGAAGCATGAGCTTCAGGGATGTAATGAGCCCTCTAACAAAGCTAGATATTTTAACACTGGTAAAAGTAATAACACTGGTAAATGTAATCACTTTTCTGAATTCAATTACTTTTCAGTGTTTAATGTAATATAATGTACACTTTCGGCATTTGGTGAGTGCATACATTTTCATAATGTCTTACATGAGACCCGGTAAAAACTGACATGGTACAACATTAGTGAATTTGCTATGGGCATTGAGCAGGAAGCCAGACCCTGTTATAGTACTGAACACGGTCCTTTATTAAGCACATTAGCTCACCGAGCAAGCAGATTCACACAATAGGCTACACCTGTCACATACCTGCCGGCCCATTTTACCTAAAGGAAATGAAAATATAAACTATGATTTTAACAAGACAAGATTTTAACAAGCTTCACCCGGGGAATGTTTGTACAAACTCCTGTTGTTTTGAAACCAATTATTAGGCTAGAGGCAAGGGAAATGGCACATACAGCTCTGGAAAAAATTAAGAGACCACAGCACCTTTTTCTTTCCTTTCCAAAAAATTTGAAAAGGAACGTTTTGAGTGAGGAACAGAAGTGTTCAATTTGCAGTGGTCTCTTAATTTTAACCCTTCTGTTTCTCACTCAAAACCTTCCTTTTTGGCTTTTTTGGAAAGGAAAGAAAAAGGTGCAGTGGTCTCTTAATTTTTTCCGGAGATAGTCATTTTTTCCGGAGATGCTTTTTACAGTGGGGATTGAGTCCTCGCTAGTCTACTGTTCGAAGATCCAGTTACCTTTCAATCAGATATTCGTTATACAGGACGTGATCCCAAACATCACTGCTTTTCAAAGGAGGATGAAGAGACAAGTGGCGTCTCTTAGAAAGAACTTCATTGTTTTTGACATGTAGTGGCAAGGCCCATTCTTTCCCAAATAAATTCCTTAGAACAGGCCCAGGCCAGCTGTAATTGACAACTCTAATATCACTGGTTTTTAATATCACTGATAACAGATATCACTGGTTTTTATAACGAAACCAAAATGTCCCTGAAGCTGACGTTTCCCAAATGAGTCAATTTTGCTGATGTAAGATCAGGAGATGCGCCAAAAGAGGCGTGAAGCACAAGATAATGTCTCCCTATTTGGCTGTTCACCGATCAGCCATAACATTATGACCACCTGCCTAATATTGTGTTGGTCCCCCTTTTGCCACCAAAACAGCCCTGACCCATCGAGGTATGGACTCCACTAGACCTCTGAAGGGGTGCTGTGGTATCTGCCACCAAGACGTTAGCAGCAGATCCTTTAAGTCCTGTAAGTTGAGAGGCGGGGCCTCCATAGATCGGACCTGTTTGTCCAGCACATCCCACATATGCTCAATTGGATTGAGATCTGGGGAATGTGGAGGCCAGGTCAACACCTTGAACTTGTTCCTCAAACCATTCCTGAACCATTTTTGCTTTGTGGCAGGGCGCATTATCCTGCTGAAAGAGACCAATGCCATCAGGGAATACCGTTGCCATAAAAGGGTGCACATGGTCTGCAACAATGCTTAGGTAGGTGGTACGTGTCAAAGTAACATCCACATGAATGACAGGACCCAAGGTTTCCAAGCAGAACATTGCCCAAAGCATCACACTGCCTCCACTGGCTTGCCTTCTTCCCATAGTGCATCCTGGTGCCATGTGTTCTCCAGGTAAGAGACGCACACGCACTTGACCATCCACGTGATGTAAAAGGAAACATGATTCATCAGACCAGGCCACCTTCTTCCATTGCTCCGTGGTCCAGTTCTGATTCTCACGGAGTAGGTGCTTTCGGCAGTGGACGGGTCAGCATGGGAACCCTGACTGGTCTACGGCTACACAGCCCCATATGCAACAAACAGCTATGTACTGTGTGTTCTGACACCTTTCTTTCAGTACCAGCATTAACTTTTTCAGCAATTTGAGCTACAGTAGCTGGTCTGTTGGATCGGCCCACACAGGCCAGCCTTCGCTCCCCACGTGCATTGATGAGCCTTGGTCACCCATGACCCTGAGGACAGAATGTTCACTTGCTGCCAAATATATCCCACCCACTGACAGGTGCCATGATAACAAAATTATCAGTTTTATTCACTTCACCTGTCAGTGGTCATAATGTTATGGCTGATCGGTGTATTGTACACTGAAATAACACTCTGAAATTGTTAAAATTGTCATTTTTGGGTATGAGCATGTAAAAATAAAATAATAATTGGGTTGGGATGGTCATTTTGGCCAGCTGCATGATGTTACAAGGCTGATTAACTGATTATAGACCAATGATTCTTACGTTAGGTAAGGCAGTGTACTCCGAACAACTGGGTTCGTCATTTGATCTTTCAGCAGGATAAAGATCCAAAGCATTCCTCCAGATCCAAAAAAAAACAACTAACTCACTGACCATAGAATCAAGCTTTTGTAATTACCCAAACCCCACTTAACAAGGACTGAAGGATCTGGATAGATTCTACATCTATTTAATGATAAACTCCCTTGCTATGTTCACCCACCTTATCAAACCTAGCAGAGGACGCAGTGCTGTTATCTTGGCATGGGAGGGTGCATGAAGAACTAAATGCAAGGTTGCTGATAACTGAAAATAATATTTATTATATTTTCAGTCTTACAATAAAAATGACTAAAAATTACACAACACATTCCCATTAATTTCTGTTGGGCATCAAATATGAAGCACAGTCAAAGCATACTGTGAATTAATCAAACAATGTAGTCACAAGGTCCTAGAAATGTTTGACAAAATTTGGCCATACACTTTTGGTTTCCTAAAATTTGGAGGCCATGCAAAAAACATAATTTTTTTATCAAAGTGCTGGATTACAAAGCAAAAATAAATAATGTCCTCCAAAAGAAATTCCCAAGAATTCAGGGAATAGAGTCCTATGAGCATAAACACAGTATCTCAAGTAAAGATGGATATTCTTTTCTGGTCAAATATGGAAATTAATAAAATAAACTGATGACATGTAAGAAGAATCTGTAGATGATTTTATTGTCACCTTCAATGAAATACTCTTCACCTGTACAGTCTTCAGGAAAGAAAAGGAAATGTGTATGCTTCTTTGTTATGGTGGTTGAGAAAGTACTCTACATGCCTTTCATAATGATGTGTCTGCAGAAATAGCAAAACTACAATAATAAAAAAGAAACAAATTATATTACCCCCTTTTCATCATTAAAATACACTCTGTGGCATCCACATGTTCAAGCTCAGTCTTTGCCACCCACAGAAAGACCCCAACTGTTATTTATTTTTTCATTATCTACAATCCAATTCGCTTAGCTTACTGGGGAAGGCTGAGAAAATAAATACAAAAATAAATATGAAAATGACTGGTTCACTACATACAGACTGTTGTGCTAACATCATTCATACGAACCACCCATCTATCCTTGATGAGGGAAACGCTTTACTGCAATTAAAAAAATACTGACTTGGTCAACATAGAACATTAATGTTTGATCGATGTGGCTGTATGTAAAATTCATGGTTTTTAATGTGAACAATCTTTGCAATATGTGATACACATACAGTACAATAGCATGTCATCGTTAACGGCTACAATCCTTTTTAAAGGCAGTGCATCCATCATCTCTGCCAGACACATTATTATTGCTGTTTGTTGTCCTTTAATTCCACAGTAAAAGTCATCTTAATTCCATAATCAATTGTCAATAATTTTGTGTGTACTGTATGTTTAGGATTGGCTGAATGCTGGAAGCTACTAGTACTGCCACCATTGTTCAGAGGTGCCTTGTCACCTGTTCAGGCATTGTTGTACATGTGACCTTGACCCCAGATGGGTCAAGAGTAGATAGTGATGACCTCTCGTCCTCCTCCTCTCACCAGTAGCACTCTCTCCAGACCTTCAGTCAGGACCTCCAGAAACTCCATATCTGGGCCTATGTTATGGAAGTACCTAACCATGGCCTCTTGGTTCTGCATTACATGTTCAGCTTAAAAGCCAGTAAACTCATTATAAAGAATCAAATCTACAGATATGTGAAAAGGTTAGTACACCCCCTGAAAAGTTGTCTTTTTTCCGTATTTGGACATTTTTGCAATAATGTATTTTATGAATAATCTACAGAAATATGTAAACTTAACAAAAGCTGGTGTTGCCCCATTTGTCTGAAATATCTTCATGTAGCAGTTACTTGTAAATGTCTATCTGTCTCTTATATTGACTGGAATTAATTTATACCAACTGTATGGCCAGCTACATGTCCCCCCACAGCATGTCGATAAGATTGAGATCTGGGCGTTGACTCTACCATTCCATTGCCATCTATTTTTTCTTTTTGAGCAATTCTGTTGTAGTTTGTGTATTTTGGATCATTGTCTTCTTGAGAAGATCCATGATTGGTTCAGCTTTCTGACAGATGGCCTCATATTCTTCTCAATAATTCTCTGGTATAATATGGAATTCATGGTTGACTAAACTATGACAAGTTGGCCAGAGCCTGACACTGCAAATCAGCCAAGCAGATTAAAATCATAATGCCACCACCTCCAGGCTTTACTGATGGTATGATCTTTTTTCTTTTTAAAGGCATTGTTTTTTTTGTCCAGTCATGGTGGCACTGTGGCCAAACAACTCCATCTTTGACTCATCTGTCCAGAGCACATTGTCCCAGTAGTTTTACCTCTATCAAACATGAGCCTTGTCTTAGCATTTTTTTTGAGGGCAAAGGCTTTTTCCATTCTGATCTCCCTTGTAGGCCAAGTTTGTGCAGTCTTTTTCTGACAGTTGACTCATGCACTTCAACATTGTTTGTGGCAAGGGAAGTCTGTAGATCCTGTGATGTTACCCTGTTTTTTTAGAGACTTCTATGAGCATCTTTGGTCAGCTCTTGGGTTGAATTTTGTGGGACGACGTGTAGATTGCCAGTGGTCAGGAAGATTGCCAGTTGCCAGTGTAGATTGCCAGTTGCCAGTAGTTTTCTCAATGTCGATGTTTTATAGTTATTCTTATCATTCACTGTGTTTGAAGGTTATCTCCAACCACAAATGTGAAAAAAAGTTTATTTCCAGGTGGTATACTTTTTCACAAAGACTGTACATGTTGGCTAACAAGCTACTAATTTGTCCTGGAGAAGACCTAAAACATTATAAAAACCACTTGCTGTGCAACAGACCTCTAAGGACATGCCAATGTTGTCTATTACTATGTTGGCTTTTATAAAAGGATACAGTTTTCATCCCCATCTGCATTGCGTGGCGGCCCAGGCATGTTGAGAAGCACCAGGCGAGCATCATGGGACTTGTTGACAATCACCTCATTCAGTTTCACAGCTGTGTGCATCCGCCGCACATTGGACTGGTCCCTGGGACAGAACCACAAAAAAGACACAGTGGCTCTCAAAAGTATTCACCACCTTGGACTTCTGCACATCTTATTGTTACAGCATGAAATCTAAATGGAGTTTTGGCCACTGATTAACACAAAAAAGTACATAATGTCAAAGTGAACAACAAAATCTGCAAATAGTTCCGAATTTAAAACAGCAAATTTAAAACAGAAAATAAATGATTGCATCAGTATTCACCCTCTTCTCTATGACACACCTTAATGATCTGCGGTTGTAACGGACTAGGGACGAGAGACGAGGATCCAATAGCGAAAGGGACTTTATTAAACAGAGAACAATGACGAAGGGCTGGAATAGGGTCACAACAGGGACGGGTCAGTGACATGACATAAACAAAACAACAAATGACTAAGAGACACTAACTAAGACCTGACATGAACTGGGAACACAAAAACAAGAAAGACTAATAGTACAAACAAGAACTGGAGCGACACAAACCACTGGTATGAAGGAACCACGTACATTAACAACACAAACACAGGGCTTAAATAAATAACCTAATCAGAACAAAGACCAACAGGTGTGAAGACTAACAAGAAAAAGAGGAACTGGCGTATTAATCTAACAAGGAAAAACTAACATAGAGATAACATAGAGAACATGAATGACGAGAAAACTAGACAGGACAGAGATACATAGAAAACCAGACTGCACAACTAAACCAGACAAGACACGAGACAGGACGTTACAGAGGTGCAACCAATTGTTTTTAGAAGTCACGTAATTAGCTGAATGGAGTCTGCTTGTGTACAACCAATGCATTTCAAATGAAAAAGGTTCAATAAACCTGTCACTGGGAGGTCCCACAAATGGTTAGTACAATTCCTAACAAAAACTACATCATGAAAATGAAAGAAAATCAGTAACAGGTTACTTGAAATGCACCAATAAGGGGTGGAATATAAGAACATTTCCAAGGCATTGAATATCCCCTGGAGCACAGTAAAGATCATTATTAAGTAACGGAGAGAATATATCACAAGTGTAAATCTGTCTAGAACAGGCCGACTGGTTTTATAGACAGATTCTGTTTGAGAAGGGCACCAGTCAGGGAGGCCAATGATGCCTATGGAAACTTGACAAGAGTTACAGTTTTCCACAGCTGAGCTGGAAGACTGTGCATACTATAACAACAGCCAGGGTGTTTCACCCAAGTGGTCTTCATGGGAGAGTGGGGGGAAAAACAGTGTTTAAAGAAATTCACACCAAATCTCGGTACCATGGCTGTAACTGCTGCCAAAGGTTCCTCAGCCAACAACTGACTACACGGGGTGAATACTTTTGCAATATATGGAATTGATTATTTTTGTGTTTTATTGTATTAGTTTCGTATTTGTAATTAATTTACAACAATTTGTAGATTTCATTTTTCACTTTGACATTATGGATTTTTTAGTGTTGATCAGTAGCAAAAACAGGATTTCATGTTGTAACACAACAAAATGTGGAAAAGGAAACTCTGTACTGTATAACCAGATATACAACAGTGTACGGTATGGACCAGTTACATTTTTCTTAACATAATGAATAGCCTCAGTGCAGGGTTCTGGGAACAATTCCCTGGTATTTTCATCTTGGTTAGAGGATTTCAGATTTTCTGTTATAAATGTTCTACTTTCTGAGTATGGGAATCCTCCAACCCGGATGCAGTCCACATACCAAAAACAAATCCCACCCAACCATTCCAAAGGGTATGGGGTTTGAATGAACATTAGAAGATATTCCTTGCTGTGTAAATAGGCCTATGTTTCCATGTGGACTGAGAAAACATACAATTATGACTGTAACTATTATTCCCTGATGGAGGGAACAAGGTACATCTGATGTAACAACTTCTTGAATTTATTCAATCAAGCCCCTGAGAAGCTTCGTGAAGATTCAAGTACACCAGAAGGCACATCTTTCAGGTGCTTTAAATTACGGATAGCCCTTATCTTCCCTGATCTAGAACCCTCTCTTCACCACATTCAGACAATGAGGTACCAGAAAATGTGTTGCACCTTGTTCCCTCCCTCAGGAAAGAGTAGTTACATTCCTTTTCAGTATGTCACTTGGTATAACAGCCTGGTTCATGTGCAACTTAAGCATAATTTATTCACCCTCTCCCCTCCCAGCTGGCAACACACTTTGTGCCAAATTGGGAGCTGTGACATCCAGTAAATACAACTTGTACTCTGCCTTTGTACACATAGGAACGTGTACAAAGGCAGAGTACAAATTATTTCCTCGTTGGTACAGTTGTTTTGACTTTCTTCATTTGTGCCAGTGGCCTGTGTTCAGGGCTTGCTAAGTGAGTCAACCCACTCTCAAATTTTTAGCAAAATACATGTAGTATTTTTTTGTCATTATTTTAAATAATTTACAATATCCCTTTCTGATCTAAAGAAGTTTCTCATTGACATGGTATTTGGAATGCAGATTTCAAAAAGACTGTAGAGTTCTCTTTACGATGCTCAGCTTCTTAACACATAGTTACTGATCATTTCAGAGGTAATGGAAGTGAGGTCATGATTCATGGTCATCAGTAGTGACTTTACAAAACATTCTCCCATCCTAGCAATTGTTTGCTGGACAAGAATCCAAAAGACAAGATACTAACGGTTTGAGGCTAATGAGTTCTCTGAAGTTCTCTGGTGCGTTGTTCCTATTCCTTCTGTCTGCCTCGTATTTCTCCTTGGTCCAGGTCATCTGGATCTTCTCAGCTTCAGGCTCTACCACCTCCTCCTCCTCGTCTGAATATAGGCTGCCCATCCGGACCAGAGAGTGCCTGTCCTTCACCAGCTGAGCCTAGAGGAGGAATGCAATGGACGAGTTCCAGTGTACAGATTACAGTATAACCTGAAATGAATGACCATAAAGTGCTTCATTCTATGATAGTGTAGATATTGGTCCCCAGGCGTAGATTAAACTTCTGAACTAAAAAAAAATACTTTTAAAGGAGATTGTGCAGAGATCATGTTTTTACTGTACTGGAGTAGATTTTATCCTGGTTGAGGAAACTGAGTGTAAGTATTCTTCACTGTGGTGCTCAACTGTTTTCATGTGAGCTGAAATTAGTGTTTGCATTATTGACCCCGATGTACCTCTCTTTCTCTCTCTGCACTCGAAAGCCTCATCTGTCTAAGCATCTGAGACCGCTGCTCCATCATCAGAGTCCTCTCATATGTGTAGGCCGAGATATCGCTGTCATGCTGACAAAGAAACATAGTAGTATACAGTATGTATGACTAAATCATTCATACAGTATACACTGTATACTGTATGAATGATTTAAGATTGAACATATTTGTGGTGTCTAAGAATGGAGGTATTTTTCACAAACTGTCATTTTGATTGCATGTTTGTCTCCTGATTAAAGAATAACTTTTCTCACCATTTCCACCACCTCCACCTCAGCTTCTATTCTCAGCTGGTAGAGAAACATTGCCAGGTCCTTCTTCATCTGAATACTGTTGTCATCCATCTGGGCCACAGTGAAGATACGCATCTTACACTTCCTCCAAACCTGAAACACACAATATTAAAGGGATAGTTCAGGATTTTGGCAGTCAAGCCCTTAATCTACCTCTATAGAATGAGACTACTCTGACTCTGGGGAAGTACATAAATGTCCTCAACAAAATCCTGTAATATCCCTTTAAGAAATGTGTAAGCCATACCCCACTGTGACCAACACACTGCATATTTTTCACCTGGGATTTCTGGTCTCATTACACGATTTTGACCATTTCTTTTGTAAGTAAAATATTTCAGTCTTAGTATCACTTTGATATATTATGATATACTCTATGTTTTAGGATTGATACATTTCTTCACAATTGCATAAAAAACATTTCCCTTACTTTGTGCTGTTTAAGCAAGAAGGGCAGCAGCATGAGCATCCCACCATCATGGACGATCCACCACACGTCGATGGTGCCTTCTGTGAAGCGTTCGTGGTTACTGGGGTAGAAGGACACGTTCTTGGGTACCATCAAAGCCAGGTGGGCTGCTGTGGTACAGCGGACTGTGTCTGTGAAAGGGCACTCGGAGTGAAATCTTTTATCTTCCGTGAGTATGCAGTATTAGGCCAGTGCTGTTAATTGACTACAGAGTCGGCATGGAACAAATGAAATACTATATAAGCAGTCCACTAAACCCACAGAAACAGAGAGAAGGCCAATGGAGAGACTGGGATGAGGTTATTGTTTGGAAAATTATTTGTGGTCAGAAGCAGGTGTATGACGACGGGTGGTAGGAATAGTTGACAATAACAAGCCTTACTAATAAACGTCTTCCATGCGCGGGGATCTTCACTCTGCCTCCATCCATAAGGCCATCCCATCACTACTGTGTTGTGCTTCATGCCCCCAAGGCCACAAGACTGGATTAGGTGGGCAATGCCCTCCCTCACCTTGGACGCCACAACCACCTGGCAAAAACCCTTCACCCGCTCAATCTCCATCATATTCTTTATGGCCTGGCAGGGAGAGAAGTGTCATGTCTTTACAGAATACACCACATTAGAAAGTAAAGACGTTTGTCCTCAAATCGTGATGAGCTCAAGATGTAGTACTGACAAATGTCTCATTATCCCTCTACCAGGGATGAACGTGCTTTCCAAACTGACTGAGTTGAGAACGCAATTCTCACGCAACAATTCCAGGCCTACCTGTTCTGAAGCCTGTGTTTCTCCGTAGCTGTCAAGGAACTGCCCCTGGATGACAGAGCCCACTATGGTCAGGCCTTTCCCTGCCTTTAGCTGGGAGACAAAGGTCAAGAGACGGGGATATTTGACGTGGAGGTCCTCATCCAGCTTCAAGAGCACCAGGACTTGGGGCCTGGAGAGACAAACAGCTTGACCATCAGAAACTGAGCTTTGATTCCAAGGTTATCCATGGATAACTGATGACGTGACAGAGTATTGATAATTACCAGTATGATATGGAATCCAGGGAAAGGGGATCCTTACCTCCAGTTTTTAGTGTGAGGTGGTCCATGTTCCAGCCGCAGCAGAGCATAACGTGCAGCGCTGAGGGACAGACCTCTTATCCCATCTCCCCACTCCTTCTCGGCTCTAACAGAGGCGAACCAAGCCAGAAGCTGCATTACAGTACATTCTACAACATTCTGTAGCCCAGTAATGACACGGAATGACACGTACGGAGTCAAACGTTAGATTCCAGACATACCCTTGGTACTCAATGTACTTGTAGATCATGCCAGCGATGCACATGGCCACTATGGCATAGTACCAGGAAGAGATGAACATGAGAGCCAGGCACATGCTCATACCCAGAAAAGACAGGGCCCTGTGAGGGTGGGACAAAAATACTATTGATAACTCAAAAAAATACTGTATAATAATGTGGTAGTTGCACATATTTGTGCACTTCTCATACCATCATAACTGGATCATGCCGATATTCACAACTTGTGCTATACTGTATATCTTCTGATATTATGCAGTGATAATAGGGATACTAAAAACAAAGATAGTACATCTTATTGGAAGAGGATTCAATTTAGCATATATAATTACATGTTGTTGTCATTTTGTTGGTCTATTTGTGAAGGCTTCTTTTAGTAAACACTAGAGAACAAAAGGCCTTGAACTGGAGTTAGTCAGTCAATCATTCAGTCGGGTCACCAGGAAATTTGATAAGCTTCCCTATACAGTGTGTCACCTGAGAAGGAGTAGTAGCTTATTCAAATAGAGTGAAAGTGTATTCAAAACACACCCACACATACAAATGAGCATTTCTTTTCTGCCATATAGTATGCCCACAAACAAACTCACATACAACATTAACATACTTACCAGTGGTAATATTTGAATCTGGGCCTCCAGTTGGGTGTTCTTAGTAAGGTCTGCACAGCACAGGCTAAGTTCACAAAGAGGTAGCACATCAAGAAGAACCTATAGAATAATCACACACATAAACATAGGATGAATTCAACTTGGTGACCTTCCACAGCCAGTGTGGACTCCGTAGTTCTCTAGAACATGTGTCACTTGAAATTGGAATGACCACTGAATTAAGTATAAGGTCTACCGGTTTATTATAAGCAATGTAAAAGGCAAAGTAGAGTCAGAAAGAACCTGTTTTCTACAATAAATATTTCATAACTTTGGCAGATAGGAGTAAGTTCATCCATCAAACTATCCCCTGAAATTATCTGTATTTGCCTGCTTGTGAATCAAGCATGTCCGTGTGTATTTAATGCTTTGTGTAGGTGCGTGTGTGTTTTCTTTTGTTTCCGTACGTGTTTTCCTTGTGTGTATCTGGGTGTGTGTGTGTGTGGACCTGCGTGAATCTGTTTCGTCCAGACTTAATGTGTGTTTGTGTGTATGTGTTTGTGTTTGCCTCACATGGAGAGGATAGGGGCCACCATGTCCAGAGATGCTATGAGGATGCCCAGCTCAGCAATGAGCCCTGTCAGTAGCAGTGCCCAGGTAGGTTCCCCATTGGCCTTGCCATGACCAAACACCTGGAAAATAAATCAAGATACATTTTCCTGTCATATTTCTTTCATGTATTTTTTAGATATATTAGTTGATGGAAACTACTTTGTTTGCTAATGATTTTAACTGTTTGGTTGTTTTTGTATTTGATACATTTTAGGTTAATTATTGTATTGTAGCTTAGAGGACAGATATGTTATTGGTGGTGTGTCTTCATGCACAAGGGTGACATTATAATATTTTTAAATAAAATAGCTGCATTTTTTCCACCAAACTTTATGAGGTAATGCAAATAAACTTATAGTGTATTTTCAACTTCTCCACAGCTCTTCTCTAATCACCGAAGGTCGCAGTCATTTGCATAATATATCTACAGGTAGTGGGACCACACTTGAGCCAGAGAATGTAAACAGGATGTATTAGCAATGTATTTATGATGAAAATGATTACGCTTCAGGGGAAAGCTATGTTTGTCAGGCCACTGGATGCATGGCATTGTCTATGTATACGTGGTAAAATATATACTGAAAAATAAATATTATGACCCCTCACAGGTTAAGCGAATAACGCTGATCATCTCCTAACAAGGGCATGTGTCAAGGTCTGGGTAGATTAGATAGTAAGCAAACAATCAGTTCTGGTAATCAACATGTTGGATGCAGGAGAAATGGGCAGGAGTAAAGACCTGAGCGACTTTGACAAGGGCCAAATTGTTATGGCCTGTGCATCTCTGAAATGGCAAGGATTGTGGGATTGTCCAGGTCAGCTGTGGTGAGTACCTACTGACAGTAGTCCAAGGAGAAACAAACCACAAACCGCCGACAGGGTGTTGGGCACCCAAGGCTCATCGATGCGCAAGGGCAATGAAGGCTATCCCATCTGGTCCGAAAGGACAGAAAGTCTACTGTGGCACAAGTCACAGAAAAAGTCACAGGAAGAATGTGTCATAACACAACATGCATTGCACCCTGCTGCGTATGGGGCTGTGTAGCCACAGACTGGTCAGAGTGCCCATGATGACTGCTGTATACTGTCGAAAGTGCCTACAATGGGCACACGAGCGTCAGAACTGGACCATGGAGCAGTGGAAGAAGGTTGCCTTTATCTTTTAAATCATGTGGTTGGATGTGTATGTGTGCACTGTTTAACTGGGGAGGCAATAGCACCAGGATGCATTGTGGGAAGACGACAAGTCTGAAGGGAGTGTGATGCTCTGGGTAATGTTCTGCTGGGAAACCTTGGGTCCAGGCATTCATGTGGATGTCAATTTGACATGTGCCACCTACCTAAACATTGTTGCAGACCAGGTACATCCCTTCATGTTAATTTAATTCCCTGATGACAGTGGCCTCTTTCAGCAGGATAATGTGCGCTGCCACACTGCACACATTGTTCGGGAATGGTTTGAGGAACATGATGAAGAGTTAAAGGTGTTGTCCTGGCCCCCAAATTCCCCAGATCTCAATCAGATGGAGCATCTGTGGGATGTGCTGGACCAACAAGTCTGATCCACGGCGGCTCCACCTCACAACTTACAGAACTTGAAGAATCTGCTGCTAATGTCTTGGTGCCAGATACCACAGGACACCATCAGCGGTTTTGTAGAGTCCATGCCTTGACAAGTTGGTGCAGCTTTGACGGCACGCAGAGCACCAACAGCATATTAGGCAGGTGGTCATAATGTTTTGGCTCATCAGTGTATATATATTTTCAAAAGTTTGTGGTCACTTAGAAATGTCCTTGACAAAAAAAGCAATTTTTTCGTCAACTAAAATAATATCAAATTGATCAAAAATACAGTGTAGACACTGTCCATGTTGTAAATGACTATTGTAGCAGGAAACGGATGATTTTTAATGTCATATCTACATAGGCATACAGAGGCCCATTATCAGCAACCATCAGTCCTGTCTTCCAATGGCACATTGTGTTTCCTAATCCAAGTTCATCATTTTAAAAGGCTAATTGATCATTAGAAAACCCTTTGCAATTATGTTAGTACAGCTGAAAACTTTTGTGTTGATTAAAGAATCACTAAAACTGATCTTTTTGAGATTAGTTGAGTATCTGAAGCATCAGCAATTGCGAGTTTGATTACAGGCTCAAAATGGCCAGAAACAAAAACTTTCCTCTGATACTCATCAATCTATTCTTGTTCTGAGAAATGAAGGCTCTAACCAGAATAGAAAGAGTAGGAGGCCCCGATGCACAACTGAGCAAGATGACAAATACATTAGAAAGTTTAGTTTGAGAAACAGATGCCTCACATGTCCTCACCTCACTGCTTCATTAAAAAATACCCGCAAAACACCAATCTCAAGGTCAACAATGTAGAGGCGACTCTGGAATGCTGGCCTTCTAGGCAGAGTTGCAAGGAAAAAGCCATAATTCAGACTGGCCAATAAAAAGAATATATTAAGATGGACAAAAAAAAAGGCCCTGAAAAGAGGAAGATTGGAAAAAACGTGTTATGGACAGACGAATCGTAGTTGGATGTGTACAGATCACAAAGAAGAACATTCATCAGACGCAGACCAAATGAAAAGATGCTGGAGGAGTGCTTGACATCATCTGTCTAGCATTTTGGAGGCAATGTGATGGTCTGGGGGTGCTTTGGTGGTGGTAAAGTGGGAGATTTGTACAGGGTAAAAGGGTTCTTAAAGAAGGAAGGCTATCACTCCATTTTGCAACACCATGCCATACCCTGTGCATGGCGCAATTTCCTCCTACAACTGGATAATGACCGAAAGCACAGCTCCAAACTATGCAAGAACTATTTCGGGAAGAAGCAGCTGGTATTCTGTCTATAATGGAGTGGCCAGCACAGTCACCAGATCTCAACCCTATTGAGCTGTTGTGGGAGCAGATTGACCGTATGGTATGTAAGAAGTGCCCATCGAGCCAATCCAACTTGTGGGAGGTGCTTCAGGAAGGATGGGATGAAATCTCTTCAGATCACCTCAACAAATTGACAACTGGAATGCCAAAGGTATCCAAGGCTGTAATTGCTGCAAATGGAGGATTATTTGACGAAAGCAAAGTACACTACCATTAGGACACAACCATTATTTCTAACCTTGTCATTGACTATATTTCTTATTCATTCAAACTCACTTCATGTATGTTCTCATGGAAAACAAGGACATTTCTAAGTGACCCCAGACATTTGAACGGTAGTGTACATATTACATAAGTGTGCACAATACATCTTCACACACCAAAGAATAGTGGGAGGGCTGTTCTTGGCCAGTAAGTGATTTACTAATTGCTAGTCCTACCCTGAGGAAGGGGATGATGTTGTCTTTGGCAATAGCTTGTAGGAGCCGAGGAGCACCGGTTAGGGACTGCAGTCCTGCCCCCACAGTGGAGAAGAAGGAGCCAATCACGATAACCCAGGGGGAAGGCCATGACAGAGTCCCTACAACCAGGTTCTTACTGACTGCATCCCCAAACCTACAGGATAGGTCATGTTATAAGACATGTTATAACACATCACTTTATCAGCAAACCTCTGCTTTACCACACTAACAAACATGCTTTGTGTGTGGGTGAGAAGCTGCAGGCTGTTGTCTAGATCTTGTTAATCTGGTGATGTCAAAAATTTGGCTTAATGCCACAAACAAGTTTACTTACTTGTCTCTTAGGACTGTTCCTTCAATGCAGGCCCCAAAGAGAACCACAGAGCTAAAATCTGATGCCATAATGTAAAGGAACATAAAGTAACAAGTGTAACACAGTATCTATATACTAAACAAGAACATTTTGATATGGATGAGGAAGTTGTACCTTTTACAGCAGCTATATCTATCATGGAAGGATACAGACCAAGGTAGTAGTGGTAATGGCCAAGATGGTTCCAATAGGGATAGACTTCTGAGCATCTTTCAGATCTCCTGATCTGTTAGAACCTGCCATGATACCTACATTACAGAAGGGAAATAAGCCACATAGGATTATGGATTATGTGACTAAAGAAGATTGATCCTTTACAAGAGGAAACAACCGTGTCACTATGTCAATAAACAAGGTTTTTCTATATTATTCAATCCATTGATAAATTCCAATGACTACTGACACAATCAATTAGTGAACAAACATGTCCATGGGTTGCTAGGTTCAACATTGCCAAGTTCAATGTGGGTTGCCAAGTCTGGATGTGATTTACCACATATTGGTGCGCATTTCCAGGTTTTACCTGTGGCTGAGGGAAAGAAGATTCCCACGAGGAGGGTGAAGGAGGTAGCAATATCAGCAGAAACGTATAGCCCGATGCTCTCCACAGTGCCATGGACGTCGACAGAAGGCAGGCCAGCCTTCTCCAGGATCTGACCCCTCTCTAGGTAGTCACCCCACATGTTATCTAAAACACAACCAGAACCAGAGTCAGATGTGTTAAAGCATATTCACAAAGTAAGCAATGTGTGTATCCCCATGCATCAACATATACACCAAAGCCGTCCATCACCAAACACCCCTCATGTACTTGACATGTGTTTTACTTTCAAGTGTTTAGGAAAAAGTACAGAGAATGAGTCACATCGCAGAAGACTTCCTGTATCTCAGGATCAGCCATCCTCCTGGGGTTTTTATATATGTCAGCAACTAGTGTTTACCGAGAATGGCGCAACAAACATAAAACGTCCAATCAACAGCAGTCCTGTGGGTGTAAACAGTTGGTTGATGAGAGAGGTTGGAGGCAAAAGTCCTGGAAGCCACCAGGTTCTACATACTGACAAAATAACAGCACAATAAAACAGTGGTGTTCAGAGTTTTTTCTTATCCTGGGCAATTGCATAATCGGGATATTGCGGTAGATGACCCAAATGGGTTGTACTATCACCAAAAACCAAGAGGTGATGCTCCAGTCAACACCGATCAACAACACTGGAACATGTAGGAGTGGAAAAATATTGCCTCGTCGGACGTGTCCGGGGTTCAGTTTACTTGGGTGGCCTGCACAGTCCCCAGTCTCGACCCAAAAGAGTATCTTTGTTATGAGATGGAGAGGGTTACTCACAATGTACTGCTGTCCAGTCTGCAAAAACTGTCACATCACTATTGACCAAAACTCCTGATGTTGCCGACACCTTGTAGAATCTATGCCCTGAAGAATTAAGGCTGTTGTGGTGGTAAATGGGTCCGACCTTGTGCTAGAGATGAGTGTACCTAATGAACTGGCCATTGAGTGTCCATTTCACTATTACAGAGAGTGGACGCGGCTCTGCTGCCCCCTACCTGGCTGCACCCCTCAGGGCTGTCGTAATAATAACCAGAATGCATTGTTTCTGCTGCCCCCTAGCTGGATGCACGCCTCAGGGCTGTCGTAATATTAACCAGAATGCATTCTTTCCATTCATTTCACAAACAAATGAGTCGGTGTGCAGTTATTGTTACGACAATGTCTTTTACAGATGTACCTTCCAGGTTGTGCTGTCACAGTACAACTACGTGGTTCACCCCCTGCTGTGGTCCCTACCTCTGATGATGCCGCTGGCCAGACCTGGTATTCCCTGGATCTCTGTGACGTTGTTCTGGTTGAAGTAGTCGTCACACTGAGGACTGCTGATGTTGCCAGAGCTGCAGAAGTTCTTCCACAGCTGACTTGGTACAGTCACATTGCCGTCAAGAACCACCTTACTACACACGTCAAACTGATCTCTCACCAAGGTCCGGTTTCCCAGCATGCAGATCCTGGAGAAAGGGATGTTTGCGGTTATTGATGAACCACTGAGTGATTAAAATACAAAGATATATGTATATACAGCTCTGGAAAAAATTAAGAGACCACTGCACCTTTTTCTTTCCTTTCCAAGAAAGACGAAAAGGAAAGTTTTGAGTGTGGAACAGAAGCATTCAAATTTCAGTGGTCTCTTAATTTTAACCCTTTTGTTCCTCACTCAAAACCTTCCTTTTTGACTTTTTTGGAAAAGAAAGAAAAAGGTGCAGTGGTCTCTTAATTTTTTCCGGAGCTGTATATATATATATATATATATATATATATATATATATATATATA